>WNWK01003424.1:37500-167757 GCA_009830355.1 Cherax destructor | reverse complement strand
GGATTATGCAGCTCAGTTTTGGTCTCCTTACTACAGGATGGATATAGATTCATTGGAGAACATACAAAGAAGAATGACTAAAATGATTTACAGTATAAGAAATCTCCCGTATGAAGATAGACTTAGAGCATTGAATCTCCACTCTCTGGAGAGACGTAGAATGAGGGGAGATATCATCGAGGTGTACAAGTGGATGATGGGCATAAACAAAGGAGATATTAATAAAATACTGAGGATATCGAACCAAGTAAGAACCAGAAATAACGGATTTAAATTGGATAAATTTAGATTTAGAAAGGACATAGGCAAGTACTGGTTTTCGAACAGAGTTGTAGATGCGTGGAACAATCTTCCGAGTAGGGTGATAGAGGCTAGGACCTTGGGTGGCTTTAAAAAGAGATTGGACAAATATATGAGTGGGAGGGGCTGGGTTTGATTAGTGTCGTGAGTACAGGAGTAAATTCTTAGGTAGTGGTGGTTTTGATAAGGACCTGCCTTGTATGGGCCAGTAGGCCTTCTGCAGTGTTCCTCCATTCTTATGTTCTTATGTTCTTAAATCTTCCTGAAGTTCTATGACATCTATGTTTGAATCAATTATCCTACCTATCTTCGTGTCGTCGGCGAATTTGCTCATATCACTAGTAATTCCCTCATCAAGGTCATTGATATATATTATAAATAACAATGGGCCTAAGACTGATCCCTGTGGAACACCACTTGTTACAAGTCCCCATTCGGATTTAACCCCATTTATGCACACTTTCTGCTTCCTATTGGTGAGCCATGACTTGATCCATGACAGCACTTTTCCCCCAATGCCATGAGCTGCCACTTTCTTTAACAGTCTCTGGTGCGGTACTCTATCAAAAGCCTTACTAAAGTCTAAATAAACAATATCGAATTCTTTATCGTGATCAACAGCCTCAAAAGCTTTACTGAAGAAGGTTAATAAATTAGATAGGCAGGAACGGCCCCTCGTGAATCCATGCTGGGTATCATTAATCAAATTATGGTTATCTAGATGGTTCCAATTCTATACACAAGCATCACTTCCTACGAAACCAAAAGATTAGGCAGAAGGTGTAACATACCCTTAATTAAAGGCAGGGGCGCCATGAGTACGCTAAGATAAAACACAGTAAGTGTCCGGAGCTCAAGACTGTTCGACAACCTCCTCCCAACACGTATCAACCTGGAATCTACCTGGAGGTTATTCCTGGGATCAACGCCACCACGGCCTGGTCCATGACCAGGCCTCCCGGTGGATCAGGGCCTGATCAACTAGGCTGTTACTGCTGGCCGCACGTAGTCCAACGTATAAGGGAAATTACCAATAGAACCCTATCTGCTTTGAAGAGGGAGCTGGACAGATACCTAAAGTCAGAATCCGATCAGTCGGGCTGTAGTTCGTACGTTGGACTACGTGCGACCAGCAGTAACAGCCTGGTTGATCAGGCCTTGATCCATTGGGAGGTCTGGTCAAGAAATGGGCCGCGGGAGCGTCGACTCCCGGAACACCCTCTAAGTAGACTTTAGGTAGGTATATACAAACCTGCACACAGACTTGGGAAGGGAGTAAGGGTTTCTCGCCTGCAGTAGCTAGTGGCAAAACGGGGATACAATGCTGATTAAGTCCGTGGATAGATAAGAAAATTTTCATGGCTGGGTTCAAATATTTATTGGAAGAAGAGTGGGGAATAAACTCCTCGATGTTACATGGAGATGGAGGATAAGATGACGGGAGTAGTGGAAGCGGGTGAGGCATAGTAGAAAAGGGGCTATTGTCGCTGAGGAAAAGGTGCGCCGCCTCGTAAGGTGAAGGCAGAACTAGAGATGATGTAAAGGTGCTAGATGGAAATAGTATTAAATACAACAGGAGAAGAGCCAGAGGAGAGGGCAGAGTGGGAAAGGAAGATTTTTACAAAAATGCTCTCAGGAAACCGGGAGTTGACGGAAGTGATATGGGGTGAGGACACATAGCAACTGATTACTAAAAAGAGACAATTAAATCTAAAGGGAAATAAAGTGAGAGGACAGGAGATGGTCGCTGATTTTTCCATGGCCTCTGGGAACCTGAAGGGATGACAACTAATGAGATAATGGTAGCGGATGAAAGGGAGATTCATAACATCATTGATCAGACAGGTGATGAGGTTGAGGTGGCAAATTTTCTGAGAATGGAGAAGTATGCAAGGGACAAATTATGATTGATCGTTACATCAGAAATGACACGAGATCGAATCTTGAGATAGAAACCTCTGTAGAGGGGAACCAAGAGATATTGCATACACATCGAACAGGACGGAATGTTACAGGAGAGGGAACAATTAAGAAGAGAATAACAAATATTCCATGACAGGTAGAAGATACTGAATGCATTGACAGGTGCAGAAGTTCTGCCTCCAGGGGACCACCACTCTTAGTTCCAGCATGTGGCAGCTCAAATCCCAACCCCTAACCTCACTCAAAATAACTCAGAACAAACCATACACTACCCCATCTTCTCCCACCTACATACACCCATTCCTACACCCAAGCAGTGCACAGTTCTTCCTTACAACACTTTTCCTATCCCAGCCCCAACCCCCTCCATCCTCCCAGCTTCCTGTTCACCCTCAGCCACGCCCACAGTCTCACCACCTTCCTTTGCAAGATTCATCTCCACAACCAGCACTTACCTTGACTATCTGTCTCCACTCTTCCCTATACCACTCCTTCCCTGACACATGGACGAGGACCAGGTGAAAGGACCTACAGAAAAAAAAGCAAAGTAACAGAAGAGAAACTAAGGTATACTAATGCAGATGTGATAACAAACACGAGTGATGAATGAAAAAAAACGAATAGTGGAGGCATCCCCAGACATTGTAGCAATAACAGAGACGAAGCTCAGACGATTACAGATGCAATTTTCCCACGATATTAGATAATAGTTGACATTTTCGACGTACTCTATAAAAAGCCTCTGGTTATTAACTTATAACTACAGACATTTATAAAATTAAGTTAATTTTCTCGGTATGTTAAAGTTTGCAATCTTTGACAAAAAACTCTAAAAATTTGGTTTGTGATTATCACTTTTTTTTGTAAAACTGTTTCTCATAATGTGAAATGCTTATAACTCAGGTTAAAATAAAGTTATGATCGTGAGAACAGCATTACGAATGCTAATATGATATAAATAAAGAGTACTGATGTTGATAAATTATTTTTTAACATAAATAGTCTATCCAGAATACAGATTAGATGAAGGAAATTTATTTTTTAACTATGATTTTTGAAACAGGTGGCGAATTGGAAACGTTTTGCATTTTCTGGAAGGAAAGTCCAACTTTTAGGGTCCTTTATTCATGTGCAGTTAGACAGGTTGAGTCGAACACGAAGTGTGTCATACATGTGTTTATTTTTTATATTGCAATTGTGTGTTCTGTTGCAGCTCTCCAGGAAGAGTCGGAACGCTGGGATGAAGATCGTACTAAGAGTCATTTATATATAGAATGAGCAGTAGTAGGTGTAAATGTATTCTAAGGAGGGTATGTAAAGACCCTGGAGTAGTGGAGGTGTGTTGCCTGATTGGATTACTCTTTTTAGCAGCTGTTTTGGGATGAGTAACAAGAGGTTTTAGGTGGTTTGCTGTTGTGGATCTCAAGCAAAGATACTGTAAGTGATATAGGGATAGATAAAAGAGTGAATAATGTAGCTTGAGGAACTTAATAGCGTATTTATTTATAGAATTCCCACAAATTTGAAAATTTTCTTAGATATGTGTTAGAAGGGAGTGTTGATTTTCAGGTCACAATCATTGTGTATACCTGGAATTTTTTTTGTCTTTCTTTATTATGTGAGAATTATTTATTTTTACACTAAACTGAGTACTTTTAGCTTTATTCCCAAATAGCACGTGGAAAGTATTGTCAATATTGAAAGTTTATTGCAGTACATACAGGTAGGAATCTTTATGAGCTCCTCGTTGACCGACTGTTGAAAACAACTGGATCAGGATTAAATCTGACAAATATTATGTCACCTCCAAATAGGAATGGTTTATGTTCCAGGGAGTTATTTAGCAGGTTATTTATATAGACCAGAAATATTGGTTGGCCTTCAGGTGTTGATAGTTTGGGTAAATGAGGCAGCGGTGTCACTGATAGGCACATGCTGTCATTTGTCTATGAGGTAGGACTTCATGAGAGTGAGAGCATGACATATGATTCCATAACCACTGGACCATGCAATCCTAAAACAACATGAGCCTAGCTAACTAGGCTTGCTTCATATTGCGAGGACATACGATTATGTGGTTGCCTCAGAGCTAATTTCATTCTACTCCCCGTTGGGAGCTGAAGTTTGTTATTGATTAAATACCACTTGTTCGTGGTTACAATAATATATATATATATATATATGTCCATGGGGAAGTGGAAAAGAATCTTTCCTCCGTAAGCCATGCGTGTCGTATGAGGCGACTAAGATGCCGGGAGCAATGGGCTAGTAACCCCTTCTCCTGTACAAATCTACTAAAAACGAGAAGAAGAAAAACTTTATAAAATTGGGTTGTCTGAATGTGCGTGGATGTAGTGCGGATGATAAGAAAGAGATGATTGCCGATGTTATGAATGAAAAGAAGTTGGATGTCCTGGCCCTAAGCGAAACAAAGCTGAAGGGGTAGGCGAGTTTCAGTGGGGAGAAATAAATGGGATTAAGTCAGGAGTATCTGAGAGGTTAGAGCTAAGGAAGGGGTAGCAATAATGTTGAAGGATCAGTTATGGAAGGAAAAGAGGGAATATAAATGTGTAAATTCAAGGATTATGTGGATTAAAATAAGGGTCGGATGCGAAAAGTGGGTCATAATAAGCGTGTATGCACCTGGAGAAGAGAGGAGTGTAGAGGAGAGAGAGATTTTGGGAGATGTTAAGCGAATGTATAGGAACTTTTGAACCAAATGAGAGAGTAATTGTGGTAGGGGACCTAAATGCTAAAGTGGGAGAAACATGCAGAGAGGGTGTAGTAGGTAAGTTTGGGGTGCCAGGTGTAAATGATAATGGGAGCCCTTTGATTGAACTTTGTATAGAAAGGGGTTTAGTTATAGGTAATACATATTTTAAGAAAAAGAGGATAAATAAGTATACAAGATATGATGTAGGGCGTAATGACAGTAGTTTGTTGGACTATGTATTGGTAGATAAAAGACTGTTGAGTAGACTTCAGGATGTACATGTTTATAGAGGGGCTACAGATATATCAGATCACTTTTTAGTTATAGCTACAGTGGGAGTAAAAGGTAGATGGGATACAAGGAAAATAGAATCAGTAAGTAAAAGAGAGGTGAAGGTTTATAAACTAAAAGAGGAGGCAGTTAGGGTAAGATATAAACAACTATTGGAGGATAGATGGGCTAGTGAGAGTGTAGGCAATGGGGTCGAAAATGTATGGGGTAGATTTAAAAATGTAGTGTTAGAGTGTTCAGCAGAAGTTTGTGGTTACAGGCGAGTGGGTGCGGAGGGAAGAGGAGCGATTGGTGGAATGATGATGTAAAGAGAGTAGTAAGGGAGAAAAAGTTAGCATATGAGAGGTTTTTACAAAGTAGAAGTGATGCAAGGAGGGAAGAGTATATGGAGAGAAAAGAGAGGTTAAAAGAGTGGTGAAGCAATGTAAAAAGAGAGCAGATGAGAGAGTGGGTGAGATGTTATCAGCAAATTTTGTTGAAAATAAGAAAAAGTTTTGGAATGAGATTAATAAGTTGAGGAAGCCTAGAGAACAAATGGATTTGACAGTTAAAAATAGGAGAGGAGAGTTATTAAATGGAGAGTTAGAGGTATCGGGAAGATGGAGAGAATATTTTGAGGATTTGTTAAATGTTGATGAAGACAGGAAGCTGTGATTTCGTGTGTAGGGCAAGGAGGAATAACATCTTGTAGGAGTGTGGAAGAGCCAGTTGTGGGTGTAGGGAAGTTCGTGAGGCAGTGGGTAGAATGAAAGGGGGTAAGGCAGCTGGGATTGATGGGATAAAGATAGAAATGTTAAAAGCAGGTGGGGATATAATTTTGGAGTGGTTGGTGCTATTATTTATAAATGTATGGAAGAGGGTAAGGTACCTAGGGATTGGCAGAGAGCGTGTATTGTTCCTTTGTATAAAGGCAAAGGGGACAAAGAGAGTGCAAAAATTATAGGGGAATAAGTCTGTTGAGTGTACCTGGTAAAGTGTATGGTAGAGTTATTATTGAAAGAATTAAGAGTAAAACAGAAAGCAGGATAGCAGATGAACAAGGGGCTTTAGGAAAGGTAGGGGTGTGTAGACCAAGTGTTTACAGTGAAACATATAGGTGAACAGTATTTGGATAAGGGTAAAGATGTTTTTGTGGCATTTATGGATTTGGAAAAGGCGTATGATAGGGTAGATAGGGGGCAATGTGGCAGATGTTGCAGGTGTATGGAATAGGAGGAAGGTTACTGAAAGCAGTGAAGAGTTTTTATGAGGATAGTGAGGCTCAGGTTAGAGTGTGTAGGAGGGAAGGGACTATTTCCCAGTAAAAGTGGGCCTTAGACAAGGATGTGTGATGTCACCGTGGTTGTTCAATATATTTATAGATGGGGTTGTAAGAGAAGTGAATGCGAGGGTCTTGGCAAGAGGTGTTGGGCTAAAATAAAGAAGCAAATACAAAGTGGGAGTTGTCACAGTTGCTTTTTGCTGATGACACTGTGCTTTGGGAGATTCTGAAGAGAAGCTGCAGAGGTTGGTGGATGAATTTGGTAGGGTGTGTAAAAGAAGAAAATTGAAAGTGAATATAGGAAAGAGTAAGGTGATGAGGATAACAAAAAGAATAGGTGACGAAAGATTGGATATCAGATTGGAGGGAGAGAGTATGGAGGAGGTGAATGTATTCAGATATTTGGGAGTGGACATGTCGGCGGATGGGTCTATGAAGGATGAGGTGAATCATAGAATTGATGAGGGAAAAGGGTGAGTGGAGCACTTCGGAGTCTGTGGAGACAAAGAACCTTGTCCATGGAAGTAAAGAGGGAATGTATGAGAGTATAGTTATACCAACGCTCTTATATGGGTGTGAAGCATGGGTGATGAATGTTGCAACGAGGAGAAGGCTGGAGGCAGTGGAGATGTCATGTCTGAGGTCAATGTGTGGTGTGAATATAATGCAGAGAATTCGGAGTTTGGAAATTAGGAGGAGGTGCGGGATCACCAAAACGATTGTCAGAGAGCTGAGGAGGGGTTGTTGAGGTGGTTTGGACATGTAGAGAGAATGGAACGAGACAGAGTGACTTCGAGAGTGTATAAATCTGTAGTGGAGGGAAGGCGGGGTAGGGGTCGGCCTAGGAAAGGTTGGAGGAGGGTAAAGGAAGTTTTGTGTGCGAGGGCTTGGACTTCCAGCAAGCATGTGTGAGCGTATTTGATAGGAGTGAATGGAGGCATATGGTTTTAATACTTGACGTGCTGTTGGAGTGTGAGCAAAGTAACATTTATGAAGGGATTCAGGAAACCGGCAGGCCGGACTTGAGTTCTGGAGATGGGAAGTACAGTGCCGGCACTCTGAAGGAGGGGTGTTAATGTTGCAGTTTTATAACTGTAGTGTAAAGCACCCTTCTGGCAAGACAGTGATGGAGTGAATGATGATGAAAGTTTTTCTTTTTCGGGCCACCCTGCCTTGGTGGGAATCGGCCGATGTGTTAAAAAAAAAAAAAAAAAATATATATATATATATATATATATATATATATATATATATATATATATATATATATATATATATATATATATATATATATATATATATATTAAAATACAAAGGTAGAAATCTGTAATGGATGTGACGTTTAGTTCACTTTAACTCAACGCTTGTGTTTCAATATCTGCTATTTTATCCTATGGAAATAACGAGACGTCTGTCACAATCATCGACATCTTCGGGTGTGCAAACTGTTTTCTTGGTTCACTGTCCACAGTTCGTGAAGGAATGTATAGTGTGGGAAAGAAATTCCTAAGTATTCGAGGCTACAAATCCTATAAGCTTTGAAAACAAAAGAAAATTAATACCTTCCGCTTAGTTTTCCCGACGGTCTCTTAGTCTCGCTCAGTCACTCTTAATCTCGAGAACTTCAAAAGCAGCTTTAGCACAATTTAGGTAAATGGACACATTTGCAACTTTTGGATATTTTGTTTATCTAAATTTGTTATCTTTATACTCTACGCACATACACCATTCATACTCTCAGCCTTAACAAAGTGGAACTTATACACTTGAGGGAGAAAGACATTATACTTCGTTATATTCCGAAAGACATTATACTTCGTTGTATTCCGAAAGACATTATACTTCGTTATATTCCAGTTCGGATATCAAGTTCGACTGTCTCTGATTCAACAGGCGTTGTATGACCCCAGTGAATATTATAAACAATCTCTCAAACAAACAACTCGACTTGGACCATTTACAAAGTCACACTGAGACTTTGTAAATGGTCCAAGTCGGACCGAAACGTCGTCGTAAGCTTATGTCTCCTGTGTGTGGGTTCTTTGTCTGCTGTTCCAGCCACGGTATTGTGCTTTTTGGTTCTTCTAAGCAATCTCTTCTTGGTTCCCGATTGTTTTTGAAAGAAAGTCTAGATTTTATATTACTTATTGAGTTTAGTTGATACGATACTTAGTTATCCTCAGGCTGGATAGCATAGGCCTCAGTAGATGTAAAGCTGGCAGAGGTATATGTAAATCTGGCAAGCTGGCTATATTCGGATATTCGATGTAATATCATTGGGCAGAAAATGAGTGTTGACCAGTGAATTTATATTTCGAGTACTCTGAGATTCACTGATACAAGGAACCTAAGTTGTCAGTATCAATACCCTAAAGTCATTTAAGTATAGTTATTATTACCATTCTCATATAGCCTCACAACACACCATTAAATACAAAGCATAAAATATCTTGTTTGCAGTGACATCATCAGTGGTCTTAACACGCTATTTATGCTAATGCTTACGGGTATAATAATCAGTCTTAATTAAAATCCCATTAACGACTTACCCGACATGTAAATTACTTCCACACGTACAGGTGTTCGCTCTAGCAAGAGCTCTTGACTTATCTGACACGAGCTGCGAGCCAAATGATGATTAACAAGATTCTGATATCCAATTATTATTAGTGTTCCCATTACCACTAATAAAATCCAATTAAAAATAATGCTGAAAGTCGTCTGCTCTGTTATAAAATTTATTATATCTGACAAGCATTTGCATATTTTTTTTTTACCATGCAACAAAAAAGAGATAATTGGATGACTAAAGAAATTCCGGCAGATTGCTTCGTGTGTCCTCAAGACAGGAAAACAATCAGTATATTCCATGGATATCTAACACACTATTCACCCTTCAAGTATTTAATTAGTGTGCTAGCTCAGAATCATCTCTTATGTCAGTACACAATGAAGTCCAGAATGCCTTGCGCATCTCAAAAGACCGTGTCAAACGATCATCGTCTGGAATAATCACTCTGGTGACCGTAACGAAACGTACTTTTGTGGCAACCGGAAAAAAACAATGTTCCTTGAGAAGAGGTAAATTTTCTTAAAAGGAATTTAACTTTTCATAATCAAAAGAGATTTTTGTAAGAGAAAATTTTCCTTTAGCAAAATTAAGTTTTCATAATCAAACGTAAAGTTTTTAATACCCAGATGTCCGTAAGCAAAACCTAATTTTCCTGTAGGAAAATAATTTTTTTTCCGTAAGCGAAGGTAATTTTTCCGCAATTAAAGATAGATTTTTCAGAGCCAAGGTAATTTTTCCGTAATCAAATGTACATTTTTGCCGTAACTGAAAGTCATATTTCTCGTGTTACCAGTGAATGCGTGCGCGCGCGCGCGCGTATGTGTGTGTATGTGTCTGTCTGTGTCTGTCTGTGTCGTCTGTCTGTCTGTCTCTGGTTGATAACTTGTAGTGACCAGACAGAGTCCCCTCAACTCTTCCCTGGACCTGCTTCACTAGGGGTTGCTGTGGTACTAGAGAAGGGCTCGTGATTTCTAGATTCAAGATTCTCTTCCTCACATGAAACTTCATAACGCTTTCCTGTAAATATAATCCCAATCTTCGAGGAACATATGTGGCATTCTATATGGCAGTATGTCATTGATGTCAGCTAGGCCTGTATACCTTGTACATGTACTTGTAGAAATGAAGATTATGATTATTATTATTATCATTATTATTATTATAACAGGTACTTTCAGGACACGTGAAGACGTTCTCTTGTTGTCTATGGTATTCCCAAAAGATTTTCTCCTTTTTCATTATTTCTTGTCATTGTTTACTTCGTTCGCATTTCAGTTCTTATTTAATCTTTCACTTTTCACTTAATGTTTTCATTCTGGAAAGGAGAGTAAAGTGACAGGGCGCTCACGTGTGAATTAGATTACCCTGCTTAATTTATTTGATTTATATCTCTTTTTTTTTTTTTTTTTCATGCCTGAGTAAAATCTTTATTTTTTTCTGACGCTACAAATTAATATGGATTCTTAGTGGTAGATGGCGATAGGTGGAGTGAGGCACTTCGATCTTTACGTCACTCCAAGGACCTCCTCTCCCCAAAATATTCCGCTACCAACGAATACTTTATTACCCCCAAATACTCCATTACTACAAATACTCCACCACTTCAAATACCTCATCACTTCATGACTCCATCACTTCATGACTCCTCATACTCAATACATTACTTGGCAATCCACAAGCCCATCAGATCATCACCTTATCAGACGATCAGATAATACCATCATTCAATCGGATTATAGGACCTTTAAATTAATCTGATTATCAAACTATCACATAATTAGATTAGATTATCAAATAATCAGATCATTAGACCAAACATCAGACTATCCCATCATCAAAACGATCAGACTAAGTCACTAGACTTACTAAGGACTTCCTTCCGACACCAACTTCCTTCTGTCACCACCAGTGACGTTCTTTTAGATGCAAACGTTTCAGTTTAATGTTCACTTGCAACGTTGCTAGACGCGTAGTGGATGTTTTTCCTCTTATTTTTTTTTAATTTATTATTACATATGCGCTTGTATTGATTTAGTTACTTGAAATAATCTAATTATAACCAAAGGCAATCTAACCCAACCTAATCGAACTTAACTCAGTCCAACTTAACCAAACTTAAGCCAACCCAACCTAACCTAACCTAACATAAGCAAAACGAATCAAACGAAATTTAACCAAACCTAATCTAACTTCATCTCAATTAGCCTAACATAACCAAATCTAACCCAACCTAACCTAACCCAGCCTAACCATAGCTAACCTAAACTAACCCAACCAAAACCAACCTAACCCAATCCTATCTAAATCAAATTAACCTAATCTAACCTAAGCGAACATAACCTAACATAAAGCAGAGAATAAATAATAACTGTATAATTACCCTAAACGTTAAAAACTTGACGCTAGAAACGTCGTAAAAAAAATAAAACTAATGTAATAAAAGAGAATTGATCTGGCCTTACAGAGAGCCTAGTCGTGTAACCAAAAAAAAAAAAAGCCAATCAAGCTTAGGCCTAAGTAAAAAAAATGTGACTTAGGTTTCTACATCAGAAACGGGACTTAAGCTCTAGTAGGGAAATTTCCCCAGTAAATCTCTGGACGAAGCGGGTAAAATGAAGAGGCGGCTGGAGATGAAGAGAAAGATATTTTCTCATAAATGAAAAGCAGTTGAAGCAGCGGCCCAAAGCTAAGTCTTTGACTATTACCAGGTAAGCTTATTTTAGCTGAACTTTCTCAGGCACTATGGGCTTATGGAGACCTCAAACTGCCAGGATGAGGCAGGAAGGAAGAAAGGAAAGGAAGGAGAGAAGAGAAAAAGAGAAATAGAGGAAGAAAGGGAAGAGAATGAGAGAAATTAGGAGGATGAACAATAAGGTTTGAATAAAATGAAAGTTCATTAGTTAATAAGGCGAAAGAGGATATTAATTGTAATGTTATTTATGAAATTTTAGAATATTACAAGAAACGTTTGGCCACGAGTGGCTTTTTCATTAGGACTGACGAAGCCACTCCTGACGAAGCCACTCCTGACGAAATGTTTCCTGTAATAAATATCCTGAACTGTTCACGTGTCCTTTTTTTTTTATCGTCTCACCATTTACCTTCGTATGCACAGTGTTTGATAGGGTATACACTGTGTTAAGTATATGATAGGATTTACACCGTTTTAGTTAAGTATCAGATGGGATTTAGTACGTGTTAGTTAAGTATTTGATTGGATTTACACCGTGTTAGGTATTTGTTAGGATTTGCATCGTGTTTGATTAAATAACTTTGAAAACAAGCCTGGTGCCCCGGGGTATGGGGAAACATCGTCTAGTTCCGACTAGGCTCCCATACTTATCTGGAGTCTGGCTCCGTGGTAAAGTACTGTGGACTCTGATACAGAGTTTGCAGGTTCGAGTCCTGCTGTGGACGTAGATACAATATATATATATATATATATATATATATATATATATATATATATATATATATATACTTTTCTCCCTAATTTTAAAGTTGAGAAAGTTTGTTATTGGGACTTAAACAGAGAGGTAGCTAAAAATCTATTTAGAGTATACCTTGAATCGTTAGCTTCCTCCCTGTATTAAGTCCTGACAACATATACTCCTGAGAATTGAAATTAAAGAGAAAATTATATGTATATACTTATGGTAAATACAGTAATCATAGAGAGAGACCTGAGTTCCTTTGAACTCTGGCTTCAGTAATTCATTAATCACATATCTTTGATTTACGTGAGTGTATGACGTAGCAAGAATACAAGGGAGTGTGTTTCAGCAAAGTGCCTTGATAATTAACTCACACTGACTTACTGCTCTTCCCTCTGGCAACAGCAATATTAGCTTCGAATTTCGTGAAGGAGAGCATGTCAGTTAATAAACTAGTTTAATATACTTTGTCTCATCTTGCTATATTAAATTCTGTGATTTAGGATGACATGTTGCGCGTCACATCCTAAATCTTAAGTAAACTGAGGATCATTTAACATTGTTTTATTATTTTGTTGCTTGATTTGTGTTGCACAAAGGTCATATATATAAGCTTAGCAGCTCTGTGGTGCTTACTACTTTTATATATATATATATATATATATATATATATATATATATATATATATATATATATATATATATATATATATATATATATATATATATATATATATTGCAAACATCGTCTCTACGTCTACGTCCACAGCAGGACTCGAACCTGCAAACTCTGTATCAGAGTGACCAGTACTTTACCACGGAGCCAGACCCGCGATAAGTAAGGGCGTCCAGCCGGAGCCAGACGATGTTTCCCCATACCCCGGGGGGTATGGGGAAACACGAAACAAGTGATTTTGAATCATTAACATAACTGCGGCTGGCCAGGACTAGATCCTGCGTTCCCATGTCCAGCCCTGTGAGAACAGAACACAGTACGTCACATGAGACTCAATGCTTCTTAGTTCATTTTTTACACAGAGGAGTGAGTCTGTTGGATATTTCAGGTTGCAAATTTCTTATTGGTTTGTAAGGAGAGTTCAACTGTGGCTTCTTTGCTTTCGAACCTGATTTTTTAATGTTTGGCGCTCTAGTGTTAGGGACAGGAAATTTCCCTAGACTTAAAAGAGATTCTTCAGTATCTGACCATGACTTCGGACGTCACCCACAGTAGTAACTAATACCCTTGTGTCTGGTTAGTACTAAATGAACAATAAATGACTAATATATGAATAATGCTCTCACAAAGTTGTTTTAATTACAGATCATCGAATATCTGGCGATCGATTATTTGGTTTCAAACATTTTTATCTCGGTCGTGATTAATCTGGAGGTATTATATGGAGCTCAGGAACAACCATTCCTTAATTAAGCAAGCATCTGAACAATGAAGATACTGTCTTTCCGGTTTGAGCACAGCGTTCTGAGTCTTAGAATTGCAGACATGTATCCCTCAATAAATTTGTTTGTGGTCCTGAACGTGACTAATGTGAATAAAAAATAGACTTCATCATCTTATCAGAATTATGAGGCACTCATACTGATGCACTCAAACTATCAACTCTCTTCTTAAGAAACGAATTCGACCAATGCTTAAAGAAATAAGGGTATTTTTTTCTTATTTGCTGGGATCATCATATTGTTTTCTTCTAGTTTTAGCATTATTTGTTCATTAAATGTAATATTTTTTTTGTAGGTTTTTGATGTGTATGTATTATGTTAATATATTTTACTTGCATACCGACGATGAATGGCAGACATTCTAAGATATTTCTTATTTGCTTGACGATCCCTTAATTGTTGTCATGGTGCACGACCCATTACCTGTTGTCATGGTGCACGACCCATTACCTGTTGTCATGGTGCACGACCCATTACCTGTTGTCATGGTGCACGCATTCCGTCATGGTACGCCATTACTGTTGTCATGGTGCACGACCCATTACCTGTTGTCATGGTGCACGACCTCCATTACCTTGTCATGGTGCACGCCCATTACCTGTTGTCATGGTGCAACCCATTGTCCTGTTGTCATGGTGCACCCATGGATCCCCCATTACCTGTGCTGGTGCACTGGTGCACGACCCATTACCTGTTGTCATGGTGCACGACCCATTACCTGTTGTCATGGTGCACGACCCATTACCTGTTGTCATGGTGCACGACCCATTACCTGTTGTCATGGTGCACGACCCATTACCTGTTGTCATGGTGCACGACCCACTTATAATTGTCTGTTGCACCATCCATTATTTTTTTTGCTTTGTCACGATCTCTTAATTGGAGCTTGTCGTACCACCCGTTAATTGCTGCTTCATGCAGACTCTTTAATTGTTGTTTGGCGCATTACCTCTTACTTTTGCTTGGTACACGATTCTTTATCTTTTTGACACACGACATTTTAGTGATGTTTAGCACACCGCGGCGTAATTGTTGACTGGAGTTCATTTAAACTCTTACTTGGCATGTTTACCTGGAGAGAGTTCCAGGGGTCAACGCCCCTGCGGCCCGGTCTGTGACCAGACTTCACATTCAAAACTAACCGTGGATTTTCACTTCAAATGTCTTCGATAGATTCTCATTGCTTAACCAATTGATTTTCCATTGCCTAAGCTACCTAATGAAGATAAATTTATATTCAAATAGAGATATGGCCAAAATTATATGAAAGAATGTGCGTAAAAGGGGACTTCAGAAAATGACGTCCTTTCAGCTTATACTTCTCTCGACTTACTACTGATTCACCAAGGTTCCATTCTAGTGGAGTCGAGTTTATATACGCATGTCTCCTTACGCCTGTTGTTCCTGGTCACTTAACAGTGAATAAGGTACTTGGTTGTTAGTGTAGCACAGTGAGCCATTTTCTGGAAAGTGGTAGTATATTTAATACGGACTCGGCATTGTGATGAGCTGAGGTAGGACACCAGTTCCTAAACTATTAAGCTAACGAAATAAAAGGGAATAATATCAAGGTGTTGGGTTGGTAATGACAGCAAGTGGCAGAAGCTAGGCGTTTGTCTGATGCTTTGTTTGGAATGTTGGATTTTTGTACCACAGTGGCTTAGCGTGGGAGGGTTTCTGTACCACAGTGGCTTAGTGTGGGAGTGTTTCTGTACCACAGGGGCTTAGTGTGGGAGTGTTCTAACTTACAAAGAATAAGGAATAATATCAGGTGTGTTTAATGACGCAAGTGGCTTGAGTGTTGGAAGTTGTTTTGTACCACAGTGGCTTAGTGTGGGAGTGTTTCTGTACCACAGTGGCTTAGTGTGGGAGTGTTTCTGTACCACAGTGGCTTAGTGTGGGAGTGTTTCTGTACCACAGTGGCTTAGTGTGGGAGTGTTTCTGTACCACAGTGGCTTAGTGTGGGAGTGTTTCTGTACCTCAGTGACTTAGTGTGGGAGTGTTTCTGTACAACAATGACAGTGAATTTTTTTTTTCTCACGTTTTTAAATATAACAAAGGGAGAATTTCCTATTTTTCACAACATTCTCAGCAGCATATTTCATTTGTTTTCACAATTTTTCGTATATTACTAGAGAACGCCTTAGTTAAGCGTATTCAGAATTTCAACACTGGTTTACCTTTATTTTGGGCAAGATTCAAGGGACCATTTGCATGCGTTGGCAACCTATGCAAACTGTTATATAGATCAATCCCAGTTTTCTCTGGGACAGATATCTCAGAGCAGCATCACAGTCACAACACTCGTCAGTCCTTCTCAGCAGCAGGTTGGCATATTTAATGGAGTGTTCAAATGTCATTTTGCCCGTGTAAATCTCGTAATTGTTTAGTGTTATTTTACATTATTTACTTTGCTGCAAGTGAGGGACACTTGATCCAAAGAACTGGACTTATTTTTCCCCTTGCTTGTATCGGATCTAAATGCCTCCTATTCTACAGGCTCTGTATGACACGGTTTATCACAGATGCCGTTCACGTTTACATTTTGGTTGTCTGATGCATCGTTTGAAATGGATAGGTTGATTCATGGGTTTAGGCTGTATAGGTACAAAATTCTGTTGGATTCTGTGCAATAATTCGAAAAAGCATTTTTTGATCTATAAATTTTAGTGCTGATTTGTTTTCCTCACAGGACGAAATCTCTTGATGTTACGTTGTGTAGATAATCAATGTGCCAATTTTCTTAATCAAATTGGTTTCTGTGAAATAATTGGAGAATGTCTCTACTAATGAGAAATAAGTCACAATGTTTGACTATATTTTTTTATCGTAGGTTAAATGAACATAATGTTCTTTTAAGTGCCTGTGATATACGTGTGCCCTGAAGATCATTTTTATAAATTTGTATTTTATACACAATAAACTAACATAAAACTTATTCGCTTAATTACTCACATACTGTTCTCGCGTACTTACATTCTCTAAAGCTGGTCAGGGTTAATTTTGGCCTGTGTAGGCCATAGTTTCCTTTGAATAACAAAAAAAAGGCACAATACCGTGACTGGAACAATACACAAATAACCCGCAAATAGAAGAGAGGAGCTTACGACGACGTTTCGGTCCGACTTGGACCATTTACAAAGTAACAGTGACTTTGTAAATGGTCCCAGTCGGACCGAAACGTCGTCGTAAGCTCCTCTCTTCTATATGCGGGTTATTTGTGTTTAGTTTCCTTTGTTTTGGGACGAAATTAGAAAAAATGAAGGATTTTTTCATGTGATAATTCCTGAGTATCTTGATAATGCAACTTCTGAGCGACCTTAAGCTTAAGGAGGTTGGAGGTGAAATTACCAATTTCCGTAATAGTGAAAATTGTTTGATTTTTGTAGTGAAATTTCAGAACGGTTTGAGGATCTTGTCACAAGGTTCCATGAAGATTACCTAACCCAGAGAAATCATCATGGTGACACTTAAGTCACATTTACGCATAACTGGGTATTCTAAGTGTTTTAAGTGACTGTAGAGGATCAAGTGAAGCCTAACTGATGTTACTGCAAAGGCAAAAGTAGTACAGTACATGCCTCCCAAACAATTCTAAGTGTTGCTTCGTTTCTTTTGTTTTTTACCATTAAAAAACAGATGGTAATTTCCTATTTTTGCCTTTGCACAAAAAGTCATTTGATCCTGTACAGTGGCATAAAACACTCTTAGCATTCCCAATATAAAGATTATTAGCATTCCCATGTAAAGATTATTAATATTCCCAATATAAAGATTCTGACTATTATTATCAGAGTTGCTAGTCTCGCCCAGCTCTCCCCCTCTATTATTGTGCTTGTTTATTTTAGGATATTGGTCTCTTTAAAATGTCTGAATCAAACTTGGGCCGTGCTTGTCCTAATTTACCATTTTCTTTGAAGAAATTTGGATATTAGTTTCCGTATGATGACTTGTGAATGCCTCTTTTGATTCCCTTCAGATCTTTAAAACTAATATTTAACTGCATTATCAACTTTCGCAGCACTCTGCACTATTCCAATCGCGTGCTTTGAAGCACAAAGGACTGGGGTTATGATGCACATCCATACCTTTCTCGGTTCCCGCATTGACTGTATTACATTTAGTTATGTAAATGATATGTAATACCGACAAGTTGATAAGTAAGACACATATGAGGCGCTGTATTCATCTATGTATTCGACTATTGAAACCTGCAGCGTAAGTGAAGCTTTTCGTCAAGGAAGGCTCCTAGTGATGCTTGTCTTACTCATCTACATCTAGTAATATTTACAAGAAAAAAACCATTAACAGCCTAGGTAACACAATAAATATTTACAAGTAAGCAAATGTTTTGCTCTGAATTACCAGTTGCAACTAAATTTAACACAATTAAAATATTGTCTATTAGGAAATCATATCAATTATTTTGTTATTAATTTGTCGAATCTGTTTTCGTTTTTTGGATATCCAATGTCCAGTACCATGAAATTAACTTTTTATCAAGCCTTCCATGAACACTGTAATATATGTTGCAACACTGCATTGAAACACTTGTTCATAGTTTATATAGAAGTAGATGCTTTCTTTTGATGTTTTTTATTTGTTGTTATAATGGCATCAAGCAATGCAAAAGTATTTTCAAGGGTAAACCCTCTAATTGAACCTCTTAGCAGCCAAAGACAATCTTATTTCTTTTCTGCCAGAAAGACATCAAAGATATAACAAAAATTATTGCCCTGCTAATACGAAAGCAAGTGCTGTGGCTATGATTCTATTTTTGCAAGTTATACACAGTTCATGGGTGTTATTGCTGCTTTAAAGTTGGGTGAAATTTGTGGCACTGGGAAAACATTGTATTAAAAAGCTTGCTATCTAAATTTGTCAAAGACTAGGCTAGGAGGAGACAATAAAGTCTTTGGTAAAGGAGCCGGAGCAAATTCCCACGAAAACAAGACCAACCCTCTACGGTGTAGAGGGTTGGTCTTATTAAGGGCTTCTTTTGTGAAACGTTTGATGGTCCGCTGCTCCAGGCATGCACTAAAGATATTGATAGTCGTATCACAGTGGGAAACACACCTTCGTGACACTAAATTGCTAGATAACCCAACATTGTCTGATATGTATGCTTCAAATATATAGTATCACAAAAACTGTTACACAATAATAATATAATTCATGTTAAGCGCTAAACCTATTTGGGTTATTCAGCGCAATACTTTGTGGAGGTTTGATCCTCCGTCTGCTGGGCGCGAGACAGACACGCTCTCTATTTGTACTCACCTATCCTCAACTGTTACACAGCTCCTTAAAACATAACACGACGAGGTTCTCTCAATTCACCCTCACTGTTACAGAGTTAACGGTCTACATCTAGGAATCATCAAGAAATTAAAGCATTCTTCCAGAATTCAAGCTTGCTAATCTAACAATAGAAAGCTTCCTCACTGATTGGCTGCGCCAAATTCAAGTGAATGTAAATAAAATTAATTCAACAAGACCGAAAGAAAGGCTTTGATATAATATCAGACGTGAAAGCCCAGTCACATGATAGACATGTGCTGTTCTTCTGTGAAAAAGATATTGGTGCAACTCTAGAAAATGTTAGTGAAAACAAGGCTAACTCTGAGACAAAGGAGCTTTCAAAAATCATGAGCCATTTCCAGGTTTCTTCTCAAAATACTGTGAAAAAAAATACTGTACTTCAAAAAGTATCCCCCCCTTTTCGAGAATGATTCTTGATGGTTCAAATATCCGGTATGAGTCAACAATGGAAGACGCAACGGTACAGCTTTCAACTTCAAAGTTTCTTAAACACGTTCATGCACAGTCTAGTGCACTCTGATAAAATCTCCATTGAGAAACACCATTGTCCATATATTTACATATTACACAGTCTTTGACTTTCATTGTCTTATCCACGTATGCTCTAGTTGTTTACAGACATGGCAAACAAGGTCGGTGCTTTATGAAGATGAAGATCTTTTTTGCCCACCTCAACTAAAACAGAGGTTATGACAACAACAGTACCTGATAATCCGGACCACATCCTTATGTTTCAAGAGCAAGACTCATTCTATGCTATCACAAAATTTTTAACCATTTGGAACTGCACGTGGAATTCTTGGACCCAAATAATTGTCAAACAAGCCTAAGTTGCTAATATCCAGAAAGAATATCCATTGATCTCACCAGTATCACTGTACGTGAAAATTCCACTGGTCACACATATCCAGGGACGAGTTAATCTTAATACTCGGTTGATTTCTGAAGCAAAAGACAAAAAGAGCGGTTGCAGAGGATGCAAGAACTTCCTTGAAAGCAGAATCTGGACGAAGATGAATTCATCACATGAGCTGAATTTCATTCATTAATGCTGAATCAAGATTTTTTTAGCGCACCGGTCGTCTCCCATCGAGGTGGGCTGACTCGATGAAGAATAATAACTTTCACTGTCATTCACTCAACCTCTTTGTTCTGGAAGTGTACTGACATCATAGCGCAGATGCCCTGTCGAGCTGCAACGTCCTACCCCTCCATCACCACCCTTCTTTCAGAATGTAGGTCCCGTACTTCTTATCTCCAAGACTCAAGTCCGATTAACCAGTTTTCCTTGAACCCCTTCATAAATATCGCTTAGCTCACACTCCAGCAGCACTATATGAGAATAATAAATACCACTCGCTTCCACTCTCACTACTTTCCAACATGCTCACACAAGCCCGTTGGATGTCCAAGCCCTCAGCACTTAACCTCCTTTACTCCCCTCCCTCCAAGAGAGAGAGAGAGAGAGAGAGAGAGAGAGAGAGAGAGAGAGAGAGAGAGAGAGAGAGAGAGAGAGAGAGAGATAGAGAGAGAGATAGAGAGAGATAGAGAGAGAGATAGAGAGAGAGATAGAGAGAGAGATAGAGAGAGAGATAGAGAGAGAGATAGAGAGAGAGATAGAGAGAGAAGATAGAGAGATAGAGAGAGAGATAAGAGAGAGAGAGAGAGAGATAGAGAGAGAGAGAGAGAGAGAGATAGAGAGAGAGATAGAGAGAGATAGAGAGAGAGAGATAGATAGATAGATAGATATTGATTGATTGATTGATTGATTGATTCCATCAAAGGGAATCGCTTCATGACCTAAGATCATTAGATTATCCTTGAACTACTGTAAGTGACCAGAAGGCTAAATTAAGTGTAATACGACGCTCAGCTGAAGTTGACATTATTAATAACTACTGGAATTCTCATTCTGAGATTAACACAACAGCAAAAGATTTGTGGGAATCTGCTAGCAGTAGAGCTCAACAAGCAGGTGGGACTCAAAACACCGTAAATGGAAAACTCCACTACAGCTTCTTTTGCCATCATAGTGAGTACAGATCCATTACCCAACAACAAAGCAAGTCTTGGATTTGTCAGCTCAACACCTACACCTAACAGTACACCTGACATCACAATTCTAACATTTACTGGTACACCTGGAGTTAGAGCTCCGTCTACACCGAATCAGGCTCTACTCCACCAGCGACTGTCGTAGCTATCAGTCACCTGTCCGACACTGTACCTAAACAAGTGCCAGGATAAAACACGAGTATTAGAGATATATCTGGTAGGTGTTACGCTTTATTGGCTGCGTAACGTAAATAAAAGTCGTGGCTCTTAAAGGGTAAAAAACATGCTATGTCTAGGGGCCTTTATATTATTTAAAATAGAAAAAGAAACCACTCAAGGGCCAGCTTTTACCTTCACATTAAATGTGGAATGTTAATTAGTTATTATTATAAGGAATGACACAAAAACTCCACTATACAAAAAAATAAGATATATTAAAAGTAAAGTAACATATACAACCTACAATCTACTCTACTACATACCACATTACCTTTACTCACTCACATTAGCTCACTAGCACACTGCTACTAGTGAGTAACACAAAATATATAAACACTTATAAACAGGGAGACTCCACGGCACACCCCAACCTTCTTCTGCAGGCTACTCAACCTGCAGGCTGTAGGAGTACTCTCCCAACACTTAAATAGGCCTCTGCACACTAGGGTCTTACAGGTAAACATGAGAGCACATAAATAAAATTACCTATAGTATAAACTAAAAAAAAAACTCACCAGGTCACCTACTCACACAACTACATCTTGCTCCATATGCTGTGCTTCACCTACTGAACAAAAAAACACATCACTCTCTCCTCTCCTGGCCATTTTGACCAAGAATAATACGCGTCCAGTTTCAGTACAAACCCCGGAAAATGACATATATGGAGCGGTTTTTTTTTTTTTTACACAGTATTCACCAACACACTGCGTAATAGTAGTTCTGAACGAGGGCGTGGAAGAGGACGTGGAAAAGCCCAGAGAAGTCGTGGAAGAAAAATGTTAGCCACCCACAGCCGTCTCTTCTCCCGCCAACAGCCCCAGGTAAGCACCCACCAGGAGCATAATCAGACTCATCAGCAGCAGAAATTACCAAGAAATTAGCTGCTGAATCAGCAGCGAAACACGAGAGGTGCAGGAAATAGGAGACCACCCTCCCAGGCAACCAGGCAGTGCTCCCGCTGTCACGGGAGGGGGCACGTTGCCTCTTGTGGCAATTACTGCCACAAGAAGGGACATAACGAAGACTGTTGTTGAAACAGAACACAAACTGAACACAGTCAAGAATAGCCAGTCTATCAGCATCCTGTCTGCCAACATTAGGAACTTCATTATCAATATTGGTAAGTTTATCACAATTTCGTGAACACTAATCGTCCTGACATGATCGCCGTTGTTGAGAAATTTTTGGACACGAGTCTCTTGAAAATTTTGCTAGCCTTGCTTGCTACTCCTTATGGATTCGACGAGAAAGGTAGTCAGGGTGGATGTGTTGCCGATTGCATTTCTGAAAGTGTTCATTCCCGGCTCATTGATGATGCTATACCAAATCACGTTGAAAAGACATTCCTCAAGCTATGAATAAATCTAATACCTCCATACATGCATTTACAACGTATAGACCTCAACTGTAGCCAGCAGATGCCATCAACTTCCTGATGGATAATGTGGACATCTTTCTGCTTTCACATTAATATGAACTTGTTGTGACTGTTGGTGACTTCAACCAACATCTTATATAAAGGGATTTCTATGAACTTGCGGTGTTTGACATGAAAAACTTTGTTGACTTTCTACCTCGTATTTCTGTCTCCTCCCTTGATCCAATAGTGAATCATCTATCTGAAGGTACAGTCACTAGAAAACCTCCAGGATATGTTGGCTCACCTGATCAAAGGCTGCCTTTACGACACTGAAGATACCAAAAGAACGAGATGAAAGATCATGCACAACCTGGCTGTGGGAGAAGGAAAACTGGCCGGCCCTTTACTCGCAGTGTGCCATCTCCGATTGCAATGCTTTTCTCCAAGGTGAGATTGATGACGAAGTAAATACTTTCACTAAACATGTACTTAATTTCCAAAACAAGTACATTTCTTCCCGGCACTATGCAACGAACCCTTCAAATTAGCCTTCGTTCGACTTTCGCTGTCAAGAGGCTGCTACAGCTAATTAAAAGGCTTGGAGAAGGTATATGAGGCATCCTAATACCAATAACAGGAACAGGTAAGCCTGTCGGCAACTGGAGGAAGTCCAAAACTGGACAATCTTTAGATGAGAGGCCGACACAAAGATAAAATTGGCATCAGGAAAAGTTGGCGCCAGAACTTGGTGGTCCTTGGTCAAGGACCGACAAGGATATTATTTCACCAATAAATCGACAGGATGGGGCTGTTTCTACTAGCAGTGAGGAGAAAGTTGACCTGTTGAATATTTTTCTGCCAAGATGTAAATCTTTGATCCAGCGAGTCTCATTTGCTAGCCAGAAGAACTTTTAGCCAGAAGTGTCGGCAAAATAAGATTAAACATATCTCCTCCATATATTCCTGAACCAAGAAAAAGTGAGTCCAAGATTGCTGAGCAGATGTGCAAACCGGCTAACATCACCTCTAACTCTCAACTATTAGCACTGCCTAGCAGTGTAAATGACCTTCTCTCTGGATACAGGCAAAAGAGCAGAGAAGAATTCAGTAACAACAGACCAGTTTTACACCTGTCAATGACAAATGTTTTTGTGACCATAATCTCACGGCAAATGACAGCATTTTTCGACTACCACTCGCTTCTTTGTGACCTTTAACATGGCCTCAGAAAGGTTGCTCTGCTGATGGACGTGCAGTGCCCAAATGGTCCGTCAACCATTCAACCCAATTACCTTGTTCAGGGGTTCGGAACAATCTATCATTCCAGCAGAGCCTTCAGCACCGAAGAGATGTGGGTAATTTTCCTGATAGACTCAAGGTCAATATTGTTTAGGTAACATTTGGCTCCACTTCGCAGACAGGGAAAAGATAGCTCATATATAACAAGACGGGCAGTAAATAGCAACTACCCTCTGGCTGTACCTTCCAGGATCATAACTTCATCTGAGATCATTAATTTATAGAATGACTCGAACTTGAAGCATGTTCTTACAACATAACATCGATGAAATATAGTCAGTTGTACAAATGAAATCACTGGCATGTAAGTACAGGTAGGAGTTCTTACCCGAACCCTTATAAAAACCATTAGGAAAATAATGAGAGACAGAGACAGGCAGACAGAGACAGGCAGACAGAGACAGGCAGACAGAGACAGGCAGACAGAGACAGGCAGACAGAGACAGGCAGACAGAGACAGGCAGACAGAGACAGGCAGACAGAGACAGGCAGACAGAGACAGGCAGACAGAGACAGGCAGACAGAGACAGGCAGACAGAGACAGGCAGACAGAGACAGGCAGATAGAGACAGGCAGACAGAGACAGGCAGGCAGAGACAGGCAGGCAGACAGAGAGAGACAGGCAGACAGAGAGAGACAGGCAGACAGAGAGAGACAGGCAGACAGAGAGAGACAGGCAGACAGAGAGAGACAGGCAGACAGAGAGAGACAGGCAGACAGAGAGAGACAGGCAGACAGAGAGAGACAGGCAGACAGAGAGAGACAGGCAGACAGAGAGAGACAGGCAGACAAAAGACAGGCAAGAGAGAGACAGGCAGACAGAGAGAGACAGGCAGACAGAGAGAGACAGGCAGACAGAGAGAGACAGGCAGACAGAGAGAGACAGGCAGACAGAGAGAGACAGGCAGACAGAGAGAGACAGGCAGACAGAGAGAGACAGGCAGACAGAGAGAGACAGGCAGACAGAGAGAGACAGACAGACAGAGAGAGGACAGGCAGACAGAGAGAGACAGGCAGACAGAGAGAGAGGCAGGCAGACAGAGAGAGGCAGACAGACAGAGAGAGGCAGGCAGACAGAGAGAGGCAGGCAGACAGAGAGAGGCAGACAGAGAGAGAGAGGCAGACAGAGAGAGAGGCAGACAGAGAGAGAGAGGCAGACAGAGAGAGAGAGGCAGACAGAAGAGAGAGGCAGACAGAGAGAGAGAGGCAGACAGAGAGAGAGAGGCAGACAGAGAGAGAGAGGCAGACAGAGAGAGAGAGGCAGACAGAGAGAGAGAGGCAGACAGAGAGAGAGAGGCAGACAGAGAGAGAGAGGCAGACAGAGAGAGAGAGACAGACAGAGACAGGCAGAGACAGACAGAGACAGACAGAGACAGGCAGAGACAGACAGAGACAGGCAGAGACAGACAGAGACAGGCAGAGACAGACAGAGACAGGCAGAGACAGACAGAGACAGGCAGAGACAGACAGAGACAGGCAGAGACAGACAGAGACAGGCAGAGACAGACAGAGACAGACACAGGCAGACAGAGACAGACACAGGCAGACAGACACACATAGACATACAGAAACAGAGTACAGACAGACTCAGAGATGGAGACTCCTAGGGAAGTCACCCTACTGTGCTCTGCGTTCGATCATCTGTGGTCGGATTATTACGACCCCTCACAGGATTAAATTTTTTATATCTCTGGAGAATTTGAGGTGCAGAGATGACTTGGGCTAAGAATGAGAGGGATGAAGGAAAGAGAGAGAAAGAGGGAAGTAGACAGATGGAAAGAGATGCAGTTATCAGCATTGTCACCATGTCTCAAATGACAGCGTGTTCTCACAGTAAATACGAAAAACAAATTGATGAAGAATTACACATGTGCAACATCTGGGTATTTTTATTGTAGACGTTTCGCCATCCAGTGGCTTTATCAATACAAATTTCGGGACATAACTGGAACACAGTAGAACTATCTACAATAGAGGAGATAATCAGTCCCTCAACTTTGGCTGAGAGAGCAAGCTAGAAAAGAGAAGAAAGACAGATAGAGAAGAGAGAGAGAGAGAGGAAAGTAGAAGGCAGTAGAGAAAAACATAGTCAAGTTAAGAAGTTAAATTAGAAGGTAATAAAAAGTGGTACTCAGGCCAGTATGGAAGGTAAATACACTGAAAAAAACATTAGACAAGCTATGAAAGGAAGTCAGACTGAAGTAGACAGACCAAAAAACATAGACTACAATAGAAGAGTAGAAAAGAGCAGACATAATAAAGGTAGACAACCCAAAGTAGAAAAAGTAGAAGTTAGGACACATAATAAAGGTAGACAAGCAAAGATAGAAAAAAAATGGCGGACAGGGACAGAGACAAGTAGAAAGGAACAGATATAATAAAGGTAGACAAAGAAGATTGAAAAGTAGAAGGTATCAGACGTAATAAAGGTACGTAGAAAAGCCAAGATAGAAAAGTAAGTGTCAAGCAAAAGATAACAGATATGCAATCCGTTCGAGCAAGCCAGAAGACAGTTGACAGAAGATAACAGCGATACAAATCAAGAGAGCAAACAAGAAGTAAATAGCAGGGAACAACCAGGCAGCAGACTTGAAGCAAGAAACCAGAAAACAAGACGTGTGATAAAACTCAGCCCTGGGAGAAACCTCATTAAGAATATAACTCTCACTCTCAATTACGTGTGTTTTCACCCAGAAAAAACAGGTGGACACGCCAGAAATAAAAAGAAAAAATCCTGAAATATTATACGATAAGCAAAGAGAATCTCTCCTTAATTCCCCCACCACTGGGGACGAACCTGCCTTCATTTATTCCCAGTCCATTTGCAGGGAAGAACGCACTCTCCCCCCCTTCCCTAGAAATCTCTGCTGGTTCCCCCAGCACGTCACAGACGTCACCTTAAGTAACTCTGCGACAAATTGACAGAAAGAGAGACGAGCAACCAATAACGTTAAATGTCTAAACCTCGAGATAAATCCCTTTCCTCTCCCCTTCCCTCCTATCCCCTCCCCACCCTTTCCTGCTATTCTCTCTTCCATTTCCCTCCCCTCCCCTTCTCTCCCTACCCCTTCCTCCTCACTCCTTACCTTTTCTCCTCTTTCTTTCCCACTCCTTCCCTCATATTCTCTCCCCACTTCTTACATTCCCTCCCTACCTCTTCCTTCCTATACCTTCCCCCTTTCCCTTCCCTCCTGTTCCCTCCCCACCCCTTTCCTGCTATTCTCTCCTCCCTTTCCCTTCTCTCTCCACCCCTTACATTTCCTCCTCTTCCCTTCTCACAATTACCTTTCCTCCTCTTCCCTTCCCACCCCTTCCTTCTATTCTCTCCCCACCCTTTCCCTCCCCACCCCTTACCTTCCCTCCTATTCTCTCCCCACCCCTTACCTTCCCTCCTATTCTCTCCCACCCTTCCTCCTATTATCTCCCCACCCCTTCCCTCCTATTGCCTTTCCACCTCTTATCTCATATTTTCTCCCCACCTATTCCCTCTCCAGTCCTATTCCCTCCCCACCCTTCCCTCCTATTCCCTCCGCACTCCTTCCCTTCACTTCTATTCCCTCCGCACTCCTTCCCTTCACTCCTATTCCCTCCCCACCCATTCCCTTCACTCCTATTCCCTCCCCACCCATTCCCTTCACTTCCATTCCCTCCCCACCCATTCCCTTCACTCCTATTCCCTCCCCACCCATTCCCTTCACTCCTATTCCCTCCCCACCCATTCCCTTCACTCCTATTCCCTCCCTAACCCTTCCTCCTTTCAGTACCATCCCTAGCCATCCCCCTTTAAAATTTAAGCCACCTGAATCCTAACAGGTAAACAAAGTGGGATGAGGGGAAGTAGGATGGGAGAAAGCAGGATAGAAGGGAGTTACATGGGAGGGAGTATTATGGGAGTGGCATAGAAAGGGAAGGGATGTTGATGCTAGGGAGCAGGAGGAAATGATGTGAGGTTTAATGGAGTGGGTTGAGAGGGAGTGGGATTGCGATGCTGAGTATACAAGTGGTAAGACCAGGAGAGGGAAGACTGGTGTGAGATGGACAGGGATGAGAGGGAGAGGGATGGAGGGAGAAAGAGTGAGCTGCAGCGAGAAGGAGTGGGATGCAGCGAGAGGGAGTGGGATGCAGCGAGAGGGATGTGAAAAAGGTATTCATTTGGACAAAGAGCGGGATGGTAGAGAGAGGGTTGGCATCCCGCAAGATGGTGTGGTAGGATAGAGTGGGGTAGGAGAAAGTGGGTGAGAATGAGTAGGGTGGGAGAGATTGGTGTCGGGGAGAATATGTGGGAGAATGTAAGTGGAAGAGAGTGTGGGATAAAATAGTTTGATAGTAGAGAGTTGGATAGTAGAGAGAGTTGGATAGTAGAGAGAGTTGGATAGTAGAGAGAGTTGAATAGTAGAGAGAGTTGGATAGTAGAGAGAGTTGGATAGTAGAGGGAGTTGGATAGTAGAGGGAGTTGGATAGTAGAGGGAGTTGGATAGTAGAAAGAGTTGGATAGTAGAGAGAGTTGGATAGTAGAGAGAGTTGGATAGTAGAGAGAGTTGGATAGTAGAGAGAGTTGGATAGTAGAGAGAGTTGGATAGTAGAGAGAGTTGGATAGTAGAGAGAGTTGGATAGTAGAGAGAGTTGGATAGTAGAGAGAGTTGGATAGTAGAGAGAGTTGGTTAGTAGAGAGAGTTGGATAGTAGAGAGAGTAGGATAGTAGAGAGAGTAGGACAGTAGAAAGTAGGACAGTAGAAAGTAGGACAGTAGAGAGTGGAATAGTAGAGAGTGGGATAATATAAAATGGGATAGTAGAGAGTGGAATCAATGGTCAACACTCATTTGTGGTGCTGATTCCGAATAAGTCATCAGTTTTGCCTTATTGGCTCCGGTTTTTTAGATAAATTTGGTATCCCATTGGAAATCATTAAAAGATGTGGAAAAATATATTGGTCAGGCGGGGCTAACTTACAGATAGCATTGAAATTATTTTTTTAAATCATGCAAAATTAAATCATGTAATACATACTAGCACTCAAATTTTATATAATAACAGATTAACATGGTAAGATAGTTCAGATAACACTAATTACTGCATATGAAAATATACGATTTTCTTCTATGTTGGTCATCAGCAGTTATGTTGAGTGATCAATTGGAAGAGATGCATATTGGTTACCATTGTGCAATAAGACACATTTCTAGCTTCTAATGGAGCTGTCTATAAACATCCGCTAATCTCCTGGTCGATATTCAAGTCCCATTCGAGGAAGTCCAGGGATGTCATTGCAATATACAAGTTCTTCATCTTGGCTGAAGTAAGGAAGGAATTCAACCTCTATTGTCTAATAACCTGTAATTTTAGCTTCTTGTAGTACAGTTCTTTTCTTTTAGTCTGGTTAGTAAAAGTTCAGATGCTTACTTTGACAGACTGAGGTCACGTATCAGAGCATTGAGTTCTTTTTGGGAGAACTGCTAGGTGTTGAAATACTTGCTTTGTATTCAATTCCAATGGTAGCATCTGTGTAGCATCCTAAACCCTGAGTTTCTACAACACCTGACAAGTGAAGGTCAGGCAGCGTTGTAAACACTGATACAGGAACGTCTTCGCTGTGTGGCACAGAGTCTCCTTGCTGACTCCAGATCAGGATATTCCCAATTGACTTTCTTGTATCGATTGAAGCCTTTCACATTCACTATACAGAAATAACAATCGTTTTGTTTTTTCGGCTCTTTCCACACCATAGGCACACCAAGTTTAAACTTTTCCATTGTCTATTTTTCCACTGTCTTCAGGTTTTGCAAACCATATGGGAACCCAAGACTTGTCTTGTTCTCCAAACGCCACTCCAAAATAAGCAAAATAAGCTTTTTTTACAAAATCTGTGATGTTTGCTCTTTGTTTTTGCAAAGAATATTCGCCACAAATGTAGCAAAATGGCTTGAAATTATTCAAGCAGGATCTTCGTGAAGTACTCGTATTTATTTGGAAAAAATAACAAAATAATGGTCACACTATTGCCACGTGGTCGTTGTTGATACAACTACTTTCGTTAGATATTAAATCATTTAAAAATAGAATTTTAATCTTTCTTAAAACTATATGTACATACAAATTGTCGCTACATATACATATACACAGGTTATAGCTAAGTTCCCTGTTAACTGAGAGTAGGTATGCATTATCTCACAAACCAGAGTCAATTTCAACAACCTACTGCCATTTGCGAATTCAACAACCACAAAATACCCTAAATACCTTCAAAAATCTTTGACAGTGAAATTTTTTTCTTGACCAGTGAGAGGGTGGGAGAGTGCAGAGTGGGAGAGTGCAGAGTGGGAGAGTGCAGAGTGGGAGAGTGCAGAGTGGGAGAGTGCAGAGTGGGAGAGTGCAGAGTGGGAGAGTGCAGAGTGGGAGAGTGCAGAGTGGGAGAGTGCAGAGTGGGAGAGTGCAGAGTGGGAGAGTGCAGAGTGGGAGAGTGCAGAGTGGGAGAGTGCAGAGTGGGAGAGTGCAGAGTGGGAGAGTGCAGAGTGGGAGAGTGCAGAGTGGCAGAGATGGGAGAGGTGCAGGGAGGTGGAGTGAGAGTGCAGAGTGGGAGAGTGAGAGTGGGAGAGTGCAGAGTGGGAGAGTGAGTAGTGAGTGGAGAGTGCAGAGTGGGAGAGTGCAGAGTGGGAGAGTGCAGAGTGGAGGTGCAGAGTGGGAGAGTGCAGAGTGAGGTGAGTGGATCAGAGTGGAGGTGCAGAGTGGAGAGTGCAGAGTGGAGAGTGGATGAGGTGCAGAGTGGGAGAGTGCAGAGTGGAGAGTGCAGAGTGGAAGAGTGCAGAGTGGGAGAGTGCAGAGTGGGAGAGTGCAGAGTGGGAGAGTGCAGAGTGGGAGAGTGCAGAGTGGGAGAGTGCAGAGTGGGAGAGTGAGTGTAATAATAGTGTGATTGTTGTGTGAAATAGTGAATGTGATAGTGAGAGGGATAGTAGTGTGATAGTGGATTGGGATAGTAGTGAGTGTGATAGTAGTGAGTGGTATAGTAGAGAATGGGATAGTAGTAGTGTGGGATAGCAGATGGGAGAGAAAAGTGGGATGGGTGTTGCATCAAGACCGCAGTTTGATACAGTGTAGTCACCTGTTTTATATATATATCCAAGCAAAAAGGGCTCTACTGACTCTTACAGGGTTCCTTGTGTGTGTGTGTGTGTGTGTGTGTGTGTGTGTGTGTGTGTGTGTGTGTGTGTGTGTGTGTGTACGTACTCGCCTATTTGTACTCACTTATTTGTGGTTGCAGAGGTTGATTCATAGCTCCTGGCCCCGCCTCTTCACTGATTGCTACTAGATCCTCTCTCTCTCCCTGCTCCATGAGCTTTATCAAACCTCGTCTTAAAACTATGTATGGTTCCTGCCTCCACTACGTCGCTTTCTAGGCTATTCCACTTCCTGACAACTCTATGACTGAAGAAATGCTTCCTAACATCCCTTTGACTCATAGGAGTCTTCAACTTCCAATTGTGACCCCTTGTGTGTGTGTGTGTGTGTACTCACCTAGTTGTGGTTGCAAGGGTCGAGTCATAGATCCTGGCCCCGCCTCTTCACTGGCCGCTACTGGGTCACTCTCCCTGCGCAATGAGCTTTATCATACCTCTTCTTAAAGCTATGAATGGAACCTGCCTCCACTACATTGCTTCCCAAACTATTCCACTTCCCGACCATTCTGTGACTGAAGAAATACTTCCTAACATCTCTGTGATTCATCTGAGTCTTCAACTTCCAACTGTGACCCCTTGTTTCTGTGTCCCATCTCTGAAACATTCTGTCTCTGTCCACCTTGTCAATTCCTCTCAGTATTTTATATGTCGTTATCATGTCCCCCTATCTCTCCTGTCCTCCAATGTCGTCAGGTCGATTTCTCTTAACCTCTCCTCGTAGGACATACCCCTTAGCTCCGGGACTAGTCATGTTGCAAATCTTTGCACTTTCTGTAGCTTCTTTACGTGCTTGGTTAGGTGTGGGTTCCAAACTGGTGCTGCATACTCCAATATGGGCCTAACGTACACAGTGTACAGGGTCCTGAACGATTATTAAGATGTCGGAACGCTGTTCTTAGGTTTGCTAGGCGCCCATATGCTGCCGCAGTTATTTGGTTGATGTGCGCCTCAGGAGATGTGCCTGGTGCTATACTCACCCCAAGGTCTTTTTCTTTGACTGAGGTTTGTAGTCTGTCCCTCTAGACTGTACTCTGTCTGTGGTCTTCTTTGCCCTTCCCCAATCATCATGACTTTGCACTTGGTGGAGTTGAACTCCAGGAGCCAATTGCTGGACCAGGCTTGCAGCCTGTCCAGATCCCTTTGTAGTTCTGCCTGGTCCTCGTCCGACTGAATTATTCTCATCAACTTCACATCATCTGCAAACAGGGACACTTCGGAGTCTATTCCTTCCGTCATGTCGTTCACAAATACCAGAAACAGCACCGGTCCTAGGACTGACCCCTGTGGAACCCACTCGTCACCGGCGCCCACTCTGACAACTCGCCACGTACCAATACTCGCTGCTGTCTTCCTGACAGGTATTTTCTGATCCATTGTAGTGCCTTCCCTGTTACCCCTGCCTGGTCCTCCAGCTTCTGCACTAATCTCTTGTGTGGAACTGTGTCAAACGCCTAATTACAATCCAAGAATATGCAATCTACTCACCCCTCTCTCTCTTTTGTCTTACTGCTGTCACCCTGTCGTAGAACTCCAGTAGGTCTGTGATACAGGATTTCCCCTCCCTGAAACCGTGTTGGCCGTCGTTAATAAGCTCATTCCTTTCTAGGTGCTCCACCACTCTTCTCCTGATGATCTTCTCCATGACCTTGCATACTATATATGTCAGTGACACTGGTCTGTAGTTTAGTGCTACTTGCCTTTCTCCTTTTCTAAAAATTGAGACTACATTTGCTGTGTGTGTGTGTGTGTGTGTGCATGTGTGTGCATGTGTGTGCATGTATGTGTGTCTGTGAGTGTGATCACCTGCTCTTGGTGTCCCGTCATCAATAATTTATTCCTCTTTTTTTAATAAAATTCCCAATGGTTTTGCTCTCGCTAAGTCTTCCTTTTAAATCTTCCGCTGGTCAACAATTTTGTGGATTAAATTTCTCAAGTATTTCTTCGGTTCCACCTTTTCTATAATTTTCAACTGTGGTCTTTTGATGTCCTTGTCAGAGGAACGAAGAAAACTTCTATATTTATTTACGGATGTTCGTCTATAACCTATGAGAATATATTTTCTCCTCTTATTAGCCAGCGTCTATACCTGGAGGGTGTTCTGGGAGTCAATGCTCCCTCAGCCCGGTCCATGACCAGGCTTCGTGGTGGATCAGCGCCTTATCAACCACGCTCCTACTGTCGGCAAACCGACGTATGAACCACAGCCCTGCTGGTTAGGTACTGACTAAATTTAGATGCCTGTCCAGCTAACTCACATATTTTTTTAAATCTTAAGTTTCTGTTCTATAGCTTAGTCTTTTTTTTTTAAGCTATGTTCATTAGGTGTGGGCACCCCACATCTGTTGCATATTCTATTTTTTTCTATTATACACTGCCAGGAGTGCACCGCATGCTAGTGGCTTTCTTTAGTGCGTAACAATATTTTATACCATGTAAACTACATTTCGTAATGCTGCAGAAAGAAACAAAGTTCGTTTGAAAACAGGCTTTTTTTATCATATATAATAAAACTGGTAATAATACCCAGTGTAGCACATGAGTTTCTCAACAACACACAAATAACCCGCACATAGGAGTGAGGAGCTTACAACGACGTTTCGGTCCGACTTGGACCGAAACGTCGTAAATGGTCCAAGTCGGACCGGGTTATTTGTGTTGTTCCAGTCACGGTATTGTGGGTTTTTGTTATTTATTTCTCAACAATTTCGTTTATATGAATATTGAGAGAATTATTTAAATAAATTCAAAGTCCCTCTCCCAGTCTGATACTTTCAATATTTTGCCACAATATATACCGATCATGTGGCCTGATTACGCTTTCACTCATTTCCTTTATATGGCGTTTATCTACATTAATTAAATTTCACCATCCATTATTTACTCCACCTGTCCAGTTTATCCAGATTATTCTTCAGAGATTTATTAATCTTGATTATTTATTTTACGTCATCCGCAAATTCCATTTTTGGTAAGTCACTTTGACAGTTAGAAATATTTTTGGGCAAATTAGTATTTTTGTGGCATCTCTGCTTGATCTTTTTTTTCTCATTAAACTCTTAACGTTCTTCTCAAGAAAAGTATCAATTGTAATAACTTGTATATTGCATTTTGTTCTTCCTACATTTTGCAGTTTCCAAATTATTTCTTCATTGAGAAACTTTCTCTAAAACATTCTAAATATCGAAATAATTACAGTCCCTATATGCGTTGAAAAGATAATTCCCAGAATCACTTAACAGATAACAGGTGACACCCATGTACAGGAGTTGAACACACACAAGTTTTGACAGCTCTGGCTGCCAAAAATTATGTTCTGAAGTCTCGGAGACGAAGAGGTGAATTTACACTCTGGGAAGTGCTGCCATCTGCTGACCAGAGCAAAAGGTCAAAATGTTTACAAGCCTCAGGTGGTGCTTCTCACCTGCTTATGTGTACGGGCCTTTAATCATTTAAACGCTTCTTAATAATTGTTTAACTATAAATTATGATATCTGTACAAAAAAAATGAAAATATGGTATGAATTCACGTTTAAATGAGTTGAAAACCTAAGATAATAATTCTCATTCTGCTTCTCCATTCACCACCTCTCGCGCACTGACTCACCTCCCACATGCTTAAATTCCCTCACTTTCACCTCTGTTGTTCTATACACCATATGGACTCGGCTCTAAGAGTTATTCAATCTTTGCTCTATATAGGGAAGACTTGCCAAGCTCTATCTGTAGCTCAACTCACACGCTCCACAGCGCATTCATTGGTTATGCCATAAATAACTAATAAATAGATCACATAGGATGTAGATAACTGATATAATGTCTGTTGTGCCAAGGTAGGGTGACCCAAAGAAGGAAACACCTTCACCATATTTCATCCATTAACTGTCTTGCTAGAAGTACACTGGCATCACAATTTAAATACAGAAAAATATTGCTAATTTATTCTCCTTAGAAAGAAAAATAATGAACCATCAATATATGTAAGAAAATAAAACTGTGGGCTTGCTTTTTGTAAATAATGTAGACCGGAATGATGAACCTTATTCATTATAAAACCAGTATGAATATTTTTTATCTCAAGTGAATAAATTTGAAAGACTAAATTATTTTAAAATTATCGAAAAAATATGTTTGTAAAATAAAAGCATATGATCTTTGGACTATATCACAAAGCAAGAATTATGGATTTCGACTTTTTCAAAGGACGTAGTTTGATCCTGATAAAGAGCTCTTTGATTCTAGGAGTTGGAGCTATCCTCTTCTTCCTTGGCTCAGACAGATTCCCTCTTATATCAGAGGCGCTGCATGACTCTTGAGCTCATTGTTTCTTTTGTGATTTACCTGTGGCCGCTTTTCGGAGTTTTTCTTCTCTCGCGGCTCAGTACGAGGTCAAGCCTCCCTGTTGACTACTTGGTCAACCAGGCTGTTACTATTGGCGGACGGCTGCCCCACACATTCCACAAGAGCCGGGTTGATTCGGACTCTGTAAGTTTGAAACTAGGTACTCCAGTATCTTCCATATGTAATATTATCAAGTATCTGTTTCTCCTTCACCACAGGTAGTACATTTCCAATTCTATGAGGTATTCCCCTTAGTTTAAATTATTTATTGGCTGTCTTTTCCAATTCTCCTGCCTTGAACGTTCAGTGTAAGACAGACATCAGAGAAGTACTCTTAATAGAGAAAGCACAAGTGAGTTGTACAGTATCATTGGCATTATTTCTCATGCTCTGAGAAATAGCAATGTCATTCCTGTCCTTTTTTTCTTGGCTTTTGTAGCGTTTCCTTGATTGCTTTTTAAATAATAAGTCAATAGATTGCAATACAAGTTCGGTGTATTACTGGCATCATTTAATAAAGCCTCCTCACAATGCTTTCTTATGAAAAAAAAAACCAGGTTAAGCAAATCGTCATAAAATAATTACTTTAGGAAAATAAGAATCATGTGTAAAAAAAATAGAAAATATTCGTATTAAGGAATCCAATAGATCTATCAAGCAATATGATTTTTCATGAAAAAATAATACTATAATTAGGAGAGCAACTTTGTAACAACAGCCTGAGTGATCAGTCCAGGTACAGCTGCAAAAAGATTTAAAAAAAAAATTGTCTAACATTTACTTACCTGGAATTTGAAAATCCCGATGAACTAAATAGTTATAACTATGACCATAATTTTTAAAGTTGTGGAGCGGTAAGCCAGCAGAAGGCCTCGGTCAGATGACCAAAAGCTCCAACGGCGGGTCATCATATAACTAAGACATGCGTCAGGAAGCACTTATCCTGTTTCCTGACGAACCTTACCCTAGCCGATGAATTAATAAGAAACTTTAGTCTACATCTACGAGTGTCTCTGAGAGTTGATTGTAACCTTAATACATTACATGTAGAAATGTCAATTTTGCAGCTTTTATTGTTTGTTGGGCTCTAATATAGTACATTATTCCAGCCTCCACTACAGCGTGGTACTGTAGCAGACTCTTGCAGCCTCCACTACAGCAGATTAATGTAGCGTACTCTTGCAGCCTCCGCTACAGCATAGTACTGTAGTACACTCTTCCAGATTCTGCTACAGCGTGATACTGTAGCATTCTCTTCCAGCCTCCGCTACAGCATAGTACTGTAGTACACTCTTCCAGCCTCCACTACAGCATAGTACTATAGTACACTCTTCCAACCTCCGCTACAGCGTGTGGGGCACTACTGTAGCACACTTGTAGCCTCCGCTACAGCGTGTGGGGCACTGCTGTACCACACTCCTGCCCATGCCCTTAGAGTGTGTGGAACAGTACTGTGTAACTATTGCCCCTCAGCTTAACATAAGAAAGAAGGAGCACTGCAGCAGGCCTACTGGCAGCTCCAGGTCACACCCTCATTGCTCAGATTTTTACGATACAAAACAGTAACCTAAGCTCCTGAAAAATGAATCGTGTAAACTATTTTGTATAAAATAATGAATAAAAAAAATAATCGCAAAAAATTGTACTGCTCAACATGCTGTGGAGCAGTACAGTAGTACTCTAGATCCCGCCTCAACAGCATATGGAGCAGTACTGTAGTACTCTAGATCCCGCTTCAACAGCATATGGAACAGTACTGTACCACACTCTTGCCCCTTCTTCGAACCCTCGACGGCAGACAGCTTAATAAGAATAATTTACTGTGGAATATATCAAGGGAGTCGAGGTGCTCTGAGGTCGAATAATACACCAGCGGGGATAGGTAGACGGGGAGAGAGAAGTGATTAGTTGGGGGAGAGAGGAGGGTAGACGGTAAAAGGATAGGGTGATGATTGAAGAGAAGGTGGTAGGGAAAGGAGGAAGGGGGGAGAGGGAAGGACTATACGGAAGGAAGAAAGAGGAGGGAGGGATAGTATATAAGAGAATGGGAGAAAAAGGGGGTAAGGAAAGTCAGAGAAAAGGAGGAGGGGAAAGAGTATTATAGTAAAAAGAAGAAAAATGTGACGGGAAAAGTGTTTCAAATGCAGGAAAATGAGAGACAGAAAGTAGAGGTGAGGGTGATGAAGAGAAGAACTTGAGTGAGGGGGTGAGAAGTGAAGAGTGTTAAAAAAGAGGAGAGGTGAATGAATAACGATGGGGAAATTATAAAAAAATTGATAATAGAAGTGAAATTATAAAACACCTAGCTCTGCTGGGTGCTTGATTCTAGTAGGATTGCGTGGTCCTGTGGGATAGAGCGTCATGTGAGTTCGAATCCTCGGCTAGTAGCAGTGTTGTTATTAATATATATATATATATATATATATATATATATATATATATATATATATATATATATATATATATATATATATATATATATATATGCTTAACAATTCGCAAACCGGCGAAATTATTTACAAACATTATCTCTACGTCCACAGCAGAACTCGAACCTGCAAACTCTGCATTAGAGTACACAGTACTTTATCCAGAGAGAGAGAGAGAGAGAGAGAGAGAGAGAGAGAGAGAGAGAGAGAGAGAGAGAGAGAGAGAGAGAGATAGATAGATAGATAGATATATATATAGAGAGATAGAGAGATATATATATATATAGAGAGAGAGAGATATATATAGAGAGATATATATATATATATAGAGAGAGAGAGATATATATAGAGATATATATATATATATATAGAGAGAGAGAGATATATAGAGAGATATATATATATATATAGAGAGAGAGAGATATATATAGAGATATATATATATATATATAGAGAGAGAGAGATATATATAGAGAGATTGATTTATACTGACTTCTTAACAAAATGGGGAACAGAGCGAGATGACTTTTCTCTCGCCTGGACCCGGCCTGGATAGATGTCATTTCAATAGAGCCTTTAACACAAGAGGGATGTGGGTGGCCTTATTGCCATGTACAAGGCCAATATTGTCAAGGTGCCACATCTGGCTCCACTCCGCGGGCAGCGAGATGTGAGATTATATACAACAAGACGGGCAGCAAACGGCAACTACATTCTGTACCCTTCTCCAGAACATAACTTCATGTGACATCATTTATTCCTAGAATAACTTGAATCTGGAACATCAACATCAAAACGTCAGTTGACTACATGAAATCGCTGGCCCACAGATGGCTCTGAATTCATTCTGTTTAATATATGGATGCCTCAGAAAAATAAAATAAGTTGATTGTAAGTAATAGCTCTTACGTTGTAAAAAAAAGGTAGGAACCCTTGAAAAATTTGTGTAAAGAGAGAGAGAGAGGGAGAGAGAGAGGGAGGGAGGGGGAGGAGGTTGAGATAGTTATGCCTGGAGTGCAAGTAGTGGGAACTGATAAAGTAGTTGATGACTATTGGTAAAAGACGATATGGGAGGAGCGAGCGAGGATGGAATCCCTAAGTTTTAGGCCCTGACTTACCATGTCTGTAAAGGGCACGGGAATAATTTTGGAGTAGACAGGGACTCGGGAGTGCTAAGGAACCGAGCGGAAATTGGGTTTTGTTAGTAGTTATAAAGTCGAAAGTAGCTATGTGCCCGAATATTATTTGGGACCTTAAGGTAGTTAGGAATTCAATAGTAATCAGAAAGAAGTTAGGGGCCCTGGGGTATTTAGGAACTTAGTTTTAATTAGGGATGAAGAAGTAATTTCATGCTTTGTACGAGCGGGAATTGTCTATTTAAAAGTATGAATAAACATAGGTATGATTAGTGTAGATTTTGCTGCCGGTACCAGTAGTTGATTATACGCTTTACGTACAGACAGTGAACACTAGATCAAGAACATGTGCATACAGGAAAGATCTGGTTGAAAAAACAATCAACAAGGTAGCCTGGAGAGAGGTCAGGCAGCAAAGGTACAAACACGGTAGCGTGGAGAGAGGTCAGGCAGCAAGGGTACAAACACGGTAGCCTGGAGAGAGGTCAGGCAGCAAGGGTACAAACACGGTAGCCTGGAGAGAGGTCAGGCAGCAAGGGTACAAACAAGGTAGCCTGGAGAGGTCAGGCAGCAAGGGTACAAACAAGGTAGCCTGGAGAGAGGTCAGGCAGCAAGGGTACAAACACGGTAGCCTAGAGAGAGGTCAGGCAGCAAGGGTACAAACAAGGTAGCCTGGAGAGAGGTCAGGCAGCAAGGGTACAAACAAGGTATCCTGGGAGAGGTCAGGCAGCAAGGGTACAAACACGGTAGCCTAGAGAGAGGTCAGGCAGCAAGGGTACAAACAAGGTAGCCTGGAGAGAGGTCAGGCAGCAAGGGTACAAACAAGGTAGCCTGGAGAGAGGTCAGGCAGCAAGGGTACAAACAAGGTAGCCTGGAGAGGTCAGGCAGCAAGGGTACAAACAAGGTAGCCTGGAGAGAGGTCAGGCAGCAAGGGTACAAACACGGTAGCCTAGAGAGAAGTCAGGTAGCAAGGGTACAAACACGGTAGCCTGGAGAGAGGTCAGGCAGCAAGGGTACAAACAAGGTAGCCTGGAGAGAGGTCAGGCAGCAAGGGTACAAACAAGGTAGCCTGGAGAGAGGTCAGGCAGCAAGGGTACAAACAAGGTAGCCTGGAGAGAGGTCAGGCAGCAAGGGTACAAACAAGGTAGCCTGGAGAGAGGTCAGGCAGCAAGGGTACAAACAAGGTAGCCTTGAGAGAGGTCAGGCAGCAAGGGTACAAACAAGGTAGCCTTGAGAGAGGTCAGGCAGCAAGGGTACAAACACACTCGCAGCCAGGAGCACATTTAGGTACATATTATTTTCAGATTGTTAAACTTGTACCTGTTATATTGAAATTTAGAATATCCTCTGTATCACTATTCCATGTTTTATGTCCATGCATTTAGTGTAGTGATAAAGCCATTAGATGGCGAAACGTCTACTAGTAAAGATACTCAGATGTTGTACATGTGTCTAATTTATCATCAGATTTAGAATACTTGTTTTACAAAAAAAAAATTATTTCCTTGTATTATCTTTAAAAAAAGATACCATAATATATATGCTTAGTGTACTGTATTATGGTTAAGGTTCTCAAGTATCCAAAACGTTGACCGAATTTAATTGGATCATCATGTCCTTGTATATATATTTACACAAATAACTTTTACAGGCTAAGAGCTGTTATTCTATTTGAGTTCATTTGACAAACTGAGACGTACTGGTTACCAGGTCTTAGCCTGGCTTCTGTAACATTCATTAACATGTTTATATTGCAAGTTTCCCAGTGAATATGCTTACCTAAGTTGCTGTTATCATGGTGTTTTACAGACCTGCTAAAGCTTCTAACTGCATTCCTATGACATTTAAATTCATTATTTAACAATTTTTTTCTAATATTGTTTCTAATTTTAACATAGCATTCAACTGCATCTTATATTAAAGAAGGTTTCGGCTGATTTAGTAGCCTTTAGCATGCAGGAATAATTCAGTGTATGAGAGAATCAATAAGAATTGCTCATTAATTCCTTTCTCTAAGTGTTGAAAATTTTAAACCTGGCTTCTCCAATGAGCTACTCTTTGTGGGAACCAGATCCATTCAGTGGAATGAAGTTCAGTGTCATTAGTTACCCTTGGTGCTACTAGAGAGGCGATCAGTCAGTTTATATAGAAGCTTTAACTATTATTTTTTATGCCCAACTCAATGTGATTGTATTAATTATACTCGGAGAGAGATACGTCATGATCACATGCGGCCCACCAAGTGGACTCCCGTTTATGTACTTCAATTATATATAATCTGTGACTTATTTTTACTAACTTTTGAGGGAATTTCTTTAGAACAGTTTTCTTTACAATTTATTTGAGAAAGTAATTACTGACAATTAGCTTCTTGGGAAAGATTTTAAGAAAAGTAATATTAAATGTGTAGTCGATGGAGGAGTAATAATCTTATTGTCTATGAATTTATGAAGATTATCGAATTTTGCATCACTGCGGTTTTTTTTCTTTTTATTAATTTGGATTATTTACTTCTAGACATTTAACAAGATTTACTGAGATATTGCGCAGCCATTTACTAACATTTTAATACCAAGTATAGATTTACATTCAGTTTTAACGCCTAGTACTGCTTTCAATTCAAACGTAATGCCAAGTATAGCTTTAAGTTCAATTATCCTATCATTGACACTGGGATTACCAAGTTCTTCCCCTATATTAATTAGCTTGGTAGGATTAGGACAGCCCCCAAAAATCTGATCTTTTCTTTGAGAGAATTTTTCTCTAACTAGTTTTACTGCACGAGTATGGTTGTCAACAAAGGGTCTAATATTGGTTATGCGCACTGTTCTAGTTATTCTTACGTTAGCGCTATTGTTGGGGTGGTAGACAGCAATTGGATTGAGAACATTAAGCTTATTCTTAGTTTTTATTTAGCTATATTATCATATATTTACTGAAGTCTACACCAAGAAGAAGAAATAGGCACAATGCCGTGACTGGAACAATGCACATAGGAGAAAGAATCTAATGAAGACGTTTCGGTCCGACTTGGACCATTGCCAAACCACACAGTGACTTTTCACTGGTTATTTGTGTACGTCTCCTCCAAGATCTGTAAGTTAAGTAGCTAATGAGTTTACAAGACCAGCAAAGCAGTAAGAAAGTAAGCTTTTCTATTTTACCTGTCTATACAGAAGAGGTAGTTACAATGCACTTAGTTCTCAGTAGAGAACATTGATATATATCTTAATGTATTCTGCTCTCCTTCTCGTGTACGCAAGAGAACTTCTTTCTGTCCCCCATTGCCTTTCTTCTTCGTTCCCAATGCGTAACAGTCAAATAGAAGAGACTGCTGATGAATCCATTTTTTTTTTATATAAAAATACCTTGTTGGCTTTTGTTAGCTCTACCTTAATTTTCTCTGCTAATCAAATTCCCTTTCTCCTTCAATTCTTTATTTTCCATTTTGCCTTTTGCCCTTCTCTTTCTATTTCATCACCCTCTCCTTTCTCGCCATCCTTTAATTTTCTTACCATCACCTGTTCTCTTGGTATCCCCTGCTATCTCTCTCATCATTCCCTGCTCACTCTCACCATCCCCTACTCTCTCTCACCATCCCCTACTCTCTCTCACCATCCCCTACTGTCTCTCACCATCCCCTACTCTCTCTCACCATCCCCTACTCTCTCTCACCATCCCCTACTCTCTCTCACCATCCCCTACTCTCTCTCACCATCCCCTGCTCTCTTTCACCATCCCTGCCATGCCATGTAACGTAAAAATAGTTATACAGAAATAACCTGACATTTCAAGCATCAGATACCATGTCATTGAAATAAATGCTCTTCTTTTAGTTAATATGTTCAGGTAAACCCATTCAAACCCATGTAAAGATTTTCAGACTTTCTTCAGGAGGGGTGAGCACTTCACCAAATTAATTATAAAAACTGGAACTGACCTCCGAATAAATCAAATACATTCTCTCTGTGACGTAAGGCAAGAGTGTCACTTCCCTGCAACATGAAGAATTAAATCTTTCCATATCACTGTTTCTCACTTTTCCTCGCCCTAAAAAAGACAATATTACATCACAATCTGAGCTTTGTGTTGCCACCAGGCATGATAGCTTGTATGGATGTGCAAGTTACGATAAGGCTTACTACACCACATCATTAATGCATTTGGTAGTGCCGCTGTTATCGATAAAAAGAGAGGCATCTATAGAAATTGGAGCGAGCATTGACCTTACAGCTTTCTCTCTTCGAACTGAACCATTTGCTACGCTTCTGGGACTGATATGGCATGTATCTAATTTGACACCTTAATTGTAGGTGATTATTCTTCATAAATGTTTTTCACTTAATGAATCTCAATTGAGGCTTGTTCGTGTTAGAGAGTAAACACAGATATAGAAGAATTGTAGAGACCATAAAAAAAAGAATGCCCTTTTTGGCGGATTCCATCTCATAATGGCTTTCAGATGCATAATAGAAGTGATGAATTTTCAAAGACGTACGCCTTCAAGGAGATGGTACATTATAACCTTGGTCCATCCATCAGTAGTTTGAGAACAGTTCAGAAAGACCTTCAACTGATGTTCATTGATTTCAGACAGAAGAACATTCGTAGCAATCAGCATATCTACCATTGCTCTGAAACGGAGCAAAAGCCACATGTTTATAGTATATCCAACAAATTCAACGGACTCTTGGATGTCACTGTTATACTGCCAGGCGCCGGCTGGTGTACATGTACTATATTTCTAGGAGTTTGCATTACCAGCTGATGTAGACGTAACTACAAGAAAAAACATATACTCAATCACAATTTTTAAAAATGTACAAGAAATGTCTATATTTTATTTATGGTGTCACTTTACAAGCAATTCTTGATAAATTCCCAAATTTTGCATGTTGTAAATAATGATTAACTACTGTAACTTCCGTAAGTATCGCCGTATTGTATTTAGCAAACAAATATTGACCATTGCAAATCTCTCGTAACAAATACAAGCTACATTAAAATGTTTGTTACTAAATACCTAATCGTGAAAACAACTTAATATTATTCGTAAATCAATTTATATGTAAATAATTCAATATAACTGCAACTTGAAAAAACTAACAAAATGTTGGGCCCCGGCCCCTGGACCCATTATGTGCCTCTGTAATCTTTTGACTACCGCCCACAGAATCAGTATGGGGTGCATAATAAAGTTATAAATCTAACTGCCTATCCTCCCCTCTTCTCTCCCTTTTTCTTCTCGCCCTTCCTTTTCGTCTTCCCCTTCCCTCTTGTCGACATTTCTCCTCTCATTACAATTCCAGTAATTCAAAAGGCACATTTCATATGCACAGCTCGAGAACTTTCATGAATCTGGAAAAAGTAAATCCTATATCCGAGAGTTCTGCAAAAGGAAGGAGAAGGGGGTGTGCTATTTACTCTCTCTTCCCTACTCTCTCTCTCTTCCCTACTCTCTCTCTCTTCCTCTCTCTCTTCCCTACTCTCTCTCTTCCCTACTCTCTCTCTCTTCCCTACTCTCTCTCTCTTCCCTACTCTCTCTCTCTCTTCCCTACTCTCTCTCTCTTCCCTACTCTCTCTTCCCTACTCTCTCTCTCTTCCCTACTCTCTTCCCTACTCTCTCTTCCCTGCTCTCTCTTCCCTGCTCTCTCTTCCCTGCTCTCTCTTCCCTGCTCTCTCTTCCCTGCTCTCTCTTCCCTGCTCTCTCTTCCCTGCTCTCTCTTCCCTGCTCTCTCTTCCCTGCTCTCTCTTCCCTGCTCTCTCTCTCTCTCTCTCTCTCTCTCTCTCTCTCTCTCTCTTACTCTCTTACTCTCTTTACACAGTTTTTTTTTCAAGGGTTGGTTAAGGGATCCTAATTTTATTTATAAGTTACATCAGCTCATTTTAAAGTCTCTTTATTGTTGAGATATACAAATAGTGAACAGGATGAAGTTCGAGCCATCTGTGGGCCAGCGATTTTATTTGGTCAACTGACTTTATTTCGCTGTAGTTATTAAGTTGTACGAACATGTTCCAGACTCGAATCATCCTAGGAATAAATGATCGCTGATGAAGTGATGTTCTGGAGGTTATAGTTAGTGTAGTTGCTGTATCCTGCCCGTCTTGTTGTGGCACTTGGACAATATTGGTCTTGTATATAACAATAAGGCCACCCACGTCCCTCCAGTGTTGAGGGCTCTGCTGAAATGACAGTTCTGTCTAAGCTGGGTCAGATGTGTCATTTTAGCACAGCTTCACACTGAGGAGGTCCCCTCTCTCTCTCTCTCTTCTCTCTGCTCTCTCTCTCTCTCTCTCTCTCTCCTCTCTCTCTCTCTCTCTCTCTCTCTCTCTCTCTCTCTCTCTCTCTCTCTCTCTCTCTCTCTCTCTCCTCCCTCAGCTCTGCTGAGCTTCCGAAGCTCCTGAACCTGTAATGGAATGCTTGACGATGCCCTCATTGCCCCATGGAAGTCTCAGAGTTCAGTCTGACACTTTAAACACTGTATATAACCAGTCCTGTGTGATGGAATATGACGGCAAAACATTGATAATTTTTTCTCCACTACATAAGTATCATTTGGAAGTTCTGTTTCTTGATTCCTTTTATTGTACGCCTCGTTGCTTAGTGATAAAGCACTGGACTTGCTCCCACCAGGCCAACGGTTCGATTCCTCGTTCTTCTGGTTTTTTCATATATATATAGAAGCCCAAGCCAAATTTGTCGTTTATTAATACTAAATTCTTACGTGTATGACATAAACAAACTCTAAAAAATAAGAAGCAAATTTAAATCTGGACACTGATAATCCGAAATCAAGTTTGTGTCGTACTGTTAAGAATTTTAGTATTAATAACAATACAAATTTGGGTTGGTCTTCCCATGTTCATAATGTTGCTTTTCTCAGCCATGGTATTTATAAGGATTTAAAAAATAATAAATTTTTGTTACCTTTCTTTGAATCATATAAATTAAAAATATTTAATAACTTGAAACCAGGTAAAAATATTACAGCGATATAGAGAGCAGAGTCAGTGAGGTTCCCACACAGTTGACAGCTATATAGAGAGCAGCAGAGTCAGTGAGGTTCCCACACAGTTGACAGCTATATAGAGAGCAGCAGAGTCAGTGAGGTTCCCACACAGTTGGCAGCGATATAGAGAGCAGCAGAGTCAGGGAGGTTCCCACACAGTTGACAGCGATATAGAGAGCAGAGTCAGTGAGGTTCCCACACAGTTGACAGACAATAACAGAGAGGTAAATGCCGGAAAGACCTCAATTACGGTATAATTGATGAATGCGTTCACATTTCATTCATCTTCATCAGTTTTCGTTCAACTGACAAGCATAATGTTTAGGAAAATGTACAACTGATGTGAATTAAAATCAGGACATTTAAAGTAATGAGGAGTAACTTCTGGATCGTCCATCGATAGCCTACTATATTCACATAATTCTCTCATTTCATTAAACATTATACTTGTCAGTTAGACAAGAATTATGGGAGACGAATGTTATATGGTTAATATCGTCATTTATGCCGTTACTAAACTCTCATGTATTTTCCTGTTTTTTTTTTTTTCCTGACCAAACGGAATTTTGGGCAAACCGTAGGTTTCTGTTCCTTGCTGGAACAAATTTGTGAGTAGCTGTCTAATACATCTTGAAGACTCACTCTGTCACCTTATAAATTTTAGTGCATCTCACCTTTATATAATGCAGGAATATATATATATAAATATGTCGTGCCGAATAGGTAAAATTGGTCAATTAGCAAGAACTCATTTAAAATTAAGTCCCTTCTAAAATTTTCTCTTATACGTTTAAAGATATATTTTTTAATTTATGTTAATGTAAAAATTAATAATTTTGTACCTAAAGAACCCTAGAAAACTTACCTAACCTTATTATAACAGCGCAATTTAATTTAGGGCAATCCAACTAAATATATTTTAGTTAAGTTTACAATAATTCAATAATAAACAAACACAATGAAATATATATATATTTTTTGTTAGGCTCAGAATGATTTCTGCGAAATTATTGCATACTCATTTTCGCTTGCCTTATGCGGCAAGAAGAGCGCTGCTATTTAAGAACATAAGAAAGAAGGAACACTGCAGCAGGCCTACTGGCCCATGCGAGGCAAGTCCAATTCTCCCACCAGTTTAAGCCAATGCCTTAACCTAGTCAGGTCAGTCACATTCACTTAAGGGAGGAGCACGGCATCTGACCTAGCAGCACAAGCTAGTCAGGTCCAACTCACACCCACCCACACCCACTCATTTATTTATCTAACCTATTTTTAAAACTACACGACGTCTTAGCTTCTATGACGGTACTCGGGAGTTTGTTCCACTCATCCACAACTCTATTACCAAACCAATGCTTTCCTATATCCCTTCTGAATCTGAATTTATCCAACTTAAAGCCATTGCTTCGAGTCCTGTCAATACAAGATATTTTTAGCACGCTATTTACATCCCCTTTATTTATTCCTGTTTTCCATTTATACACCTCAATCATATCCCCCCTAATTCTACGCCTTTCTAGAGAGTGCAGATTCAGGGCCCTCAGTCTATCCTCATAGGGAAGATTTCTGATACATGGGATCAACTTTGTCATCCTCCTCTGTACGTTTTCCAGTGCATTTATATCCATTCTGTAATACTGTGACCAAAACTGTGCAGCATAATCTAAATGAGGCCTAACCAAAGATATATAGAGTTGAAGAACAACCTGAGGACTTCTATTATTTATAATTCTTGATATGAAGCCAAGGATTCTGTTAGCTTTATTGCGAACACTTATGCACTGTTGTCTTGGTTGCAGATTACTGGTGACCAGAACTCCTAAATCCTTTTCCCAATCCGTAATATTAAGATCTACATTATTTAGTTCATATGTGGCATGGTTATTGTCCTGCCCAACATTTAGAGCTTTGCATTTGTCTATATTAAACTACATCTGCCACTTTGGTGTCATTTGCCTATTTTGGTGTCATCAGCAAATTTGCTTATGTCGCCATTTATTCCCTCATCTGTGTCGTTTATGTAAATTGAGAACAACAAGGGGCCCAACACTGACCCCTGTGGGACACCGCTTGTGACGTGCCCCCATTCTGATTTCTCCCCATTTATGTAAACTCTCTGCTGCCTATTTGTCAACCATTCCTCTACCCATGAAAAAATTCTCCTATTTCGTATGCCTTAAGTTTCCTCAATAGCCTCTGATGTGGAACACTATCGAAAGCCTTACTGAAGTCCATATACATAATATCATATTCATTACCATGATCTACCTCCTCAAACACCTTAGTGAAAAAAGTTAGTAAATTCGTAAGACAGGAACGCCCCTTTGTAAAACCGTGTTGAGATTCATTAATCAATTTATGCCTTTCAAGATGACTACGAATTGCCTCGGCAATTATTGATTCCATAAATTTTCCAACTATGGAGGTAAGGCTTATTAGTATATAGTTCCAAGCTAAGGACCTGTCACCTGCCTTGTAAATAGGTTTTATTTTTGCCATTTTCCACTTGTCTGGCACTATGCCAGATATTATTGTAACCACGAACGAGTGGTATTGAATCAATAACTACACTGCGACTAGCCGAGGATTCCAACCCATGTCGTTTTGGCCCACCTCATGGTGAGCGAAAATCAAACATGACGCTCTAACCCACAGGACCAAACAATCCAAAACGACAAAACGACATGGGTCGAATCCTCTGCTAGCCGCAGAGGTGTTATTGATTCAGTACCACTCGTTTGTGGTTACAATAATATAAAATACTGCTCGTGGAGGGTAGTACACCAAACGAAATTAGCTCAGAGGCACCCACACCACCGTATATCCTCGGATCAAGGTAAAACACCTAGCTTGGCTGGGTGCTTGGTTCTTGTAGGATTGCGTGGTCCTGTGGGTTAGAGCGTCATGGGGTTTCACTCACCATGAGGCGGGCCAAAGCATCATGGGTTCGAATCCTTGGCTTGTCGCAGTGTTGTTATTGATCAGTACCACTCGTTCGTTGTCACAAAAATATAAAATACTGCTCGTTGAGGCTAGTACACCAAACGGGGAGTAGAATGAAATTAGCTCAGAGGCACCCACACCACCGTATGTCCTCGGACCTAGGGTAACACACCTAGCTTGGCTGAGTGCTTGGTTCTTGTAGCATTGTGTGGTCCTGTGGGTTAAAGCGTCATGGGTTTTCGCTCACCATGAGGCGGGCCAATCAGCATGGGTTCGAATCCTTGACTAGTCGCAGTGTTGTTATTGATATATATATATATATATATATATAAACTGAACTTGAAACCTGAGCTTAATAATGAAAATTAATGCAACTCTTCACTGTTACTAGCCTTCCATTGTTTATAACTTTAGAAATGCCATAGTTTTCCATTGAAGAGAAGAAATTATTAGGAAACGTGGTATATATGATAGTTTTCAGCGATTTTAATTTTAATACATATTTTATAATTTCCTAAAAATATTTATCTGTGCTATAATACAGATTGAGTTCGTTTTATATTATTAAATAATTTACATAAAATTACCCTCTGATTACTTTATTCATTAAAACATTTAATTAGGTTCAGAAATCATGAGTTTAGGGTAGTTTTATTTGAAATGTGTTAACATCAGGTTTAGGCTATGTGAGTATATTTTCACTAATACTCTGTACTAGTTTTAACTAAAGTTTAACTTATGTTTTGCTTTGTTTTGTTTGTGAACTGTTCCCGTTTGTTTTCATAAATAAATTATTCAATTTGCTTCTGAAATTTCTAGACTAATCTTTAAAATATGTTTGTATACAAAGACATTTTACTTTAATTGTTGTAAATCGTATTCATTGAATTATTTAAGTTGAATTATCAACTCATGATGTAGACCGAATTTTAAATGTTTTTAAAATGGAAGATTAAACATCCGAATTGGATATCCATGGAACATGGTGTTTTCTCCCTTCAAAGGTAACAACTTGATAATGCAAACTGTGAGCAGCTTGAAACTTAGTGTGCCGGTGTATTTTAGGATTTTGGACTCTTGAGATCAGTAGAGAATGCTTCTTTAACTTGTATTCAGAGTTGGCGTTTCGTAGTGGAAGGTTAGAATTAGTTTTGGGTTGTGTATGTCCTTAGTAATTTGGTCTTTGTATTTTCGTTTACATAATAACTTGTGTATATCTCTCCTGATATGCTTCAGAGCTTCAGAAACTTTTGCCACTCTCTGCACTACTTTTCTCTCTTGCATTGACGTACGGAAGGCTAGGGTTATGCAATATGTGGATACCTTTCTCGTATCGAACCGCCAACGATATACATAGTCTACCTCGCGAGTGGGCCAGGTCATCCTGAGAGATGACAGTACCAAAATTATTGTAACTCTGGATCTTCCTTTGAAGCTACTGAACATTTAGTTCTTTCCCTGACAATATATTCATCCCCTCTTGGTGTTTCCTCAACACAGTTTGACATATTTTATTACCAAATGAATACAGAATACACAGTAGGAAAATATAACAAATTGTTATTCCCAGTATGTAACTCATAGAGTAGATGCACACTGTGGTTTTATTTAATTTTGTTGACAAAGTTTCTTACGACGCTCCCTCTCTCCCACTTTTCCTTCCTCTCACTCCCTCCACTTTTCCTTCCTCTCACTCCCTTCACTTTTCCTTCTGCTCTCACTTCCTTATCATACTACCTCCCAACCATTCTCATTCCCTTTCAATTCATTCTTATGATCTCCATTTCATGCCTCTTAAAAATTCCTTTCCTCTTACACTCCCCTCTTACTTTCCCTCTTGCTCCCTCCTTCCCACTATTACTCCTTATTTTCCCTCTTGCTCCCTCCTTCCCACTATTACTCCTTATTTTCCCTCTTGCTCCCTCCTTCCCACTATTACTCCTTATTTTCCCTCTTGCTCCCTCCTTCCCACTATTACTCCTTATTTTCCCTCTTGCTCCCTCCTTCCCACTAGTATTCCTCACTTTTCCTCCATCCCATCCCTACTACTCCCACTTTCCCTCTTTCGCAATCTCCCTCCTTCTCTTCCACTTCCTGCCGTGACATTCTCAGCGGGGTCCCAGATGGGACGTATTGACAGCCTGGTAATATGTGTGTCGGCCCCAGCTGACCGCCATATGGGCTACCGGCATTTTCCACATTATAGAGCCTTTACTAGCGCTGGTAAGAAACTGCGGGGGGTGGCAGAATGAGAGAAAGTGGCTCCCACACTGCTTCCCTCCTAACCACCGTCTTCGTTATATGCCCTAAGAGACGTGTGTTGGTGTGTGTGTGTGTTTGAGAACTCGGCTATATGTGGTTGCGATGTCGATTCACAGCTCCTGGCTCTGCCTCTTCGCCACTAGATCAACTTTTTTCTGGCTTCAAGAGACTTATCATATCTCTTCTTAAAGCTATGCATGGATCCCGCCTCTGTCACCTTGTCGATTCCTTTCAGTATTTTGTACATCGTTTTCATATACCACGTATCCTTCCTATTTTCCAGAGTCGTTAAATTGAGTTCCCTTGACCTCTCCTCACAGGACATAACCCTTTACTCCGAGACTAGTCTTGTTACAACCCTCTGCATTTTCTCTAATTTCTTGACATGCTTGACCTGGTGTTGCATATTCAAATATGGATCTGCCGTACGCGATGTACAGTGTCGTGAATGACTCCTTACTTAGATGTCGAAACGCTATTCTTAGATTTGCCAGGCGCCCATATGCTGCTGCAGTTATTTTGGTTGATTTGCGCCTCAGGAGAGTGTGTGTGTGTGTGTGTGTGTGTGTACTCACCTAATTGTACTCACCTAATTGTGGTTGCAGGGGTCGAGACTCAGCTCCTGGCCCCGCCTCTTCGCTGTCTGCTACTGGGTCTCTGCTCTCCCTGCTCCATGAGCTTTATCATACCTTGTCTTAAAACTATGTATGGTTCCTGCCTCCACTATATCTTTCTCTATTCCATTCCACTTCCTGACTACTCTGTGGCTGAAGAAATGTTTCCTGACATCCCTTTGACTCATCTGAGTCTTCAGCTTCCAGTTGTGTCCCCTTGTTTCTGTGTTCCCTCTCTGAAACAACCTGTCACTATCTACCTTGTCAATTCCCTGCAGTATTTTGTATGTCGTTATCATGTCTCCTCTGACCCTTCTTTCCTCCAGTGTTGTTAGTCCTATTTCCCTCAATCTTTCTTCATAAGACAGACCCTGAGTTGTGGAACTAACCTTGTCGCAAACCTTGCACTTTCTCCAGTTTCCTTACGTGCTTGACCAGGTGTGGGTTCCAGACTGGTGCTGCATATTCTAGTATGGGCCTGACGTACACGGTATACAGTGTCTTGAACGATTCCTTGTTAAGGTAACGGAACGCTAATCTAAGGTTTGTCAGACGCCCATATGCTGCCGCAGTTATCTGGTTGATGTGTGCCTCCGGAGACGTGCTTGGCGTTATACTCACTCCAAGGTCTTTCTCCTTTGCCGAGGTTTGTAGCCTTTGTCCGCCTAGCTTGTACTCTGTCAGCGGTCTTCTTTGCCCTTCTCCGATCCTCATGACTTTGCATTTGGAGGGATTGAATTCGAGAAGCCATCTGCTAGACCAGATGTCGAGCTTGTCCAGGTCTGTTTGCAGCCCTGTCTGGTCCTCTTCCGATGTGATTCTCCTCATTATTTTCACATCATCCGCGAATAGACACACTTCTGAGTCTATCCCGTCCGTCATCTATCCCGTCCGTCATGTCATTTACATATACCAGGAATAACACTGGTCCTAGGACTGACCCCTGCGGTACACCGCTCGTCACAGGCGCCCACTGTGATACCTCACCACGCACCATGACCCGTTGTTGCCTCCCTTTGAGGTATTCCCTGATCCATTCCAGTGCCCTTCCTGTTATACCTGCTTGTTCTTCCAACTTCTTTACTAATCTCATGTGTGTGTGTGTGTGTGTGTGTGTGTACTCGTCTATTTGTACTCGCCTATTTGTGGTAGCAGGAGTCGATTCACATCTCCTGGCCCCGCCTCTTCGCTGGTCGCTACTAGATCCACTCTCTTCCTGCTCCATGAGCTTTGTGTGTGTGAGTTTGTGCGTATGTGTATGTATTCATCTATATGTAATTCCATGGGACGTATCACAGCTCCTGGCTCCTGGCAGTCCTGGGGTGTGTGTGAGAGAGAGAGCTCACCGAATACTATGTGGAAGTTTAGTATCTTCGCTCCACCTCTTAACTGGGTGCCGACATTGTTGGTACATGGATTCTTGGGCCCTATTATACCTACTCTTAAAACTGCTGAATAAAGTTTGCCACCATCATTTTCTTATCTCTTTCAAGTTCTTTACCATCATGAGGATGAATAAGTATCCCATGGCATCCCTATCACTGATCTATATCTTTAGTTTCCAGTCATGTCTCCTAGCTTAAGTGCCTCGCATCTCTGTAAATCCTTGTCGTCTGCCCTGTCATATCCAGAACTATCTTATGCATCATTACTTCCCTGTTCTTTCTCTCTTCTAAGATCATTAGATTTAGTTCATTTAGTCTCTCATCGCTGAATATCTTCAGTATTATTGCAAACCTCTCGCACTCTACGTGCTTCCTGACGTGCTTCACAAGGTTTAGGCTCTATGCTGGAAATAAATGGTATAAAATACAGACACAATGGAAAAATAAACACTTAAGCAGTATAATGTGATCCTTTATTGACAACGTTTCGCTCACTGCGTGAGCGAAACGTTGTGACTTGATAAAGCCCACTGCGTGGGCGAAACGTTGTCAATAAAGGATCACATTATACTGCTTAATTGTTTATTTTTCCTGGTTCAATGCTGTTGCTACTTATTCATAGACCTGCCAGACGTCTTCTACAGAATCCTATAGAACTCTTTATAAAGGTTATTAAAAGCAGTTCTGAGACTCGTTGATCTTGAATGTGCTCCTGATGCAATTCTGTGCCTTGAAAAACATAATTTGATCAATGATTCTTGACATGGTTACGCAAATTGACGGCCATTTTTCGCCAGTTAATTGAAGAGGTGAAACAGAAAAAAGTATATGATAAGAGACGATGATGGAGGAAAATGTCTGTGTTCGACTGAAACTTGGCTGACCGATGGGCAACAAAGAATTTGCATAAATGTATAAATTAACATTTTGTTCGTCATATAGTTCGCCGCCTCGTAGACAGACAATAATAAGATTTTTACTTCAGGTGATTACATCTGTAGGCATCAATTAGGCAGTCGTCCCAGCCTGGCACAAGTATCTTGCTCTGGGTGTCATGGGAGTAGATGTAATAGTTAATGGTTGGAAGATTGATGATTATTGATGGAGAGAGGTAGTGATAAAGTTGTGAAGGAAAATGAGACGAAAGCGTATGGACTGATGAATCAAGGGAAGAGGAAAGGTCGAAAAATAACCAGGATAGGAGAGGTGTCCTGGAAATAGTGTGATTATGTTCTTAGTACATTCTTCTTAATATTTATCTACTTTGCTGAGGAGCTGATGTATGATCAGCTGATAGACAGGTAGTACTTTCCCTGACAGTAGTACCTCCCTAAATGGTTGCTGACTATCAAACTCTTAAGGCTCATATATGCATTTCGTACAACAAGCAGTTCACAGCCTCACAGACCATGTTTAAGAATCAGTGAGGTGAAGTAAGCAGTTCACAGACAGACCATGTTTAAGAATCAGTGAGGTGAAGTAAGCAGTTCACAGACAGACCATGTTTAAGAATCAGTGAGGTGAAGTAAGCAGTTCACAGACAGACCATGTTTAAGAATCAGTGAGGTGAAGTAAGCAGTTCACAGCCTCACAGACAGACACTGTTTAAGAATCAGCGAGGTGAAGTAAGCAGTTCACAGACAGACCATATTTAAGAATCAGTGAGGTGAAGTAAGCAGTTCCCAGCCTCACAGACCATGTTTAAGAATCAGTGAGGTGAAATAAGTAGTTGTTACACTTTATCAGAACCAATTTGTGTCTACCACTACACCTGTAGCTATTAACTAACCCAACTTATCTCCTTATCCGAGCTTGGCATGTGTCTTCCTCTGCCAAAGGAATAAGTCTCATATATAGATAAAAGATGAAAGACTGGTGACTGTTGGTGGGGAGGTGAGAGGAAGAGGTAGTGATAAATGAACCGAGGGAAGTGGAAAGGAAAAAAATAAAAATTGGAGAGGTGCCCATGAGATGAGGAGAGAGATGATGTTTTTAGTATTTTCTCTGATCTTTGTGTCTTTTGTTGACGAGATCACAGAAGATCAGCTGTAAGATGCTGTAACTGTTGATACAATTAGTGATGCTGCAACTGATAGCATAACTGTTGACATAACTTCTGACGTAACTTTAACAGTAATTGAAACATTACTGTAATTTTGTGCCCGAGTCAGCATTGAGAGTTGTGTTAAACGTGATTTAGAGAAGCAATGGGCTCTTATAGTCCAATGGACCACAAAAAGATTTCTCAGTTACGTCTTTTCCTTATGTTCTTACGTCTATTGACAAGCTTCAAGATGGTTCGAAAATGCATAATTCCACCCACTTTACATTGCTTTTCAACTTTTGTTTACGCTACCTTGCATTTAACTGTTGCAGACTTTAGCACAAGAGCTGTACATCTTTGCCAATTTCTTTCGTGTCAGCTCTTTTTTTTTAATATTTTGTACAGGATACTTTTTTATGTTCCTGTAGAAATTAGACGTTTTAAATGAAGAAAGTCACAATACTTTAACTGGAACATTTCCTAAACCCGTAATTTAACAGGCAACTTCAGACGTTGTTTTGGTTTATTCTGAGCTTTTATCAAGTCAACGTGTTTAGTATTTAATTAATGTGAGAATGAGCAATCAAGATTATCCTGATATCTTAAAGTTCGTCAGAGAAAAAGGAAAGACCATTAATCCTGCCAATGTGCAAAAATCTTAAACAAGCTTTAGCTTTCTCACTCGTAGGACAGGAGGGTAGTTCTTCCTTGGAGGGTGGTACCTCCCTGAGGGGTAGTACCTTCATGTGGGGTAGTACCTCCATGAGGGGTAGTACCTCCATGAGGGGTAGTACCTCCATGAGGGGTAGTACCTCCATGTGGGGTAGTACCTCCATGAGGGGTAGTACCTCCATGAGGGGTAGTACCTCCATGTGGGGTAGTACCTCCATGTGGGGTAGTACCTCCATGAGTAGTACCTCCATGAAGGATAGTACTTCTCTTGAGGGTAATATCTCTGAAGAGTGATTCAACTCTTGACAAGAGTACCTCTCTGGAGGGTAGTTCTTAATTGGACTGTAGAATCTCCCTCAAGGAATATTCCTCCCTCAACAGCAATACCTCCCTAGATGGTAGTTCCTCTATAGACAGTGGTAACTCCTTGGATAGTAGCACCTCCCTGGTTAGTAGTACCACCCTGAACGGTAGTACCTTCCTGAACGGATGCAGACAGCAGAACTCTTGAAGTTCTATATATGCATTTTGTACAACGAGCCACTCAAAGTTTCTCAGACATTGTAAGATTCACGCAGGTGAAGTAAGCAGTAGTTACACTTTATCAGAGCCAATTTGTGTCTAGCACTACACCTGTAGCCATTAACTAGCCTAAGTTATCGCACCTTATGCGAGCTTAGCACAGGCTTCTTTCCCTGCCTGACAAATGAGTAAATCTTCGATTAAGATCAAGATACAAGGACTGGTGGCCCGTTGATGGGGAGAGGCGGTGATAAAGTGGTGAGGGGAAAGAGGCAATGATAGATAGATGAGGAGGAGAAAGGAGAGAACATAAAAAAAAATTGGAAAGGTGCCCAGGGGACAGAGAGCGACAATGTTCAAAGTATAAAAATTGGACTATTAAAAAAAATACGATTGAAATAATTTTTCCCTTAGCAATGATGTAATTTGTTTAGCTAAATTCTGTTATATACATATCCTAGGTCAGTTTAAATTTATTCAATAATAATTAATATCGATATATATATATATATATATATATATATATATATATATATATATATATATATATATATATATATATATATATATGAAAAAGATCACAGTAAACAGGTGATATCAAAATATGGAAGACAACCACTATGAAAAATAGAAGAATTCCAAGCGCTTGTACTCTCACATTATCAAGGAACTATGATACTTCCTTGATAATGTGAGTAGTCACGAAAGCGCTGGAATTCTTCTATTTTTCATAGTGGTTGTCTTGCATATATATATATATATATATATATATATATATATATATATATATATATATATATATATATATATATGTATATATATATATATATATATATATATATATATATATATATATATATTTATATATATATATAATGTCGTGCCGATTAAGTAAAACTGGTCAATTAGCAAGAACTCATTTAAAATTAAGTCCTTTCTAAAAATTTCTCTTATACGTTTAAAGATATATTTTTTTTTAATTTATGTTAATGTAAAAATTTATAATTTTGAACCAAAAGAAACTTTGAAAACCTACCTAACCTTATAACAAGCGCAATTTAATTTAGCCTAACCCAACTTAATATATTTTAGATACGTTTACAATAATTTAATAATAAACAAACACAATGAAATATATTTTTTCGTTAGGTTCAGAATGATTTTGGCGAAATTATTACATACACAAATTTTCGCTTGTCTTATATGGCACGAAGAGCGTTGCTATTTAAGCCAAAATCGCAAGTTTTACCTAATCGGCACGACATATATATTATATTTTATATTTATATATATATATATATATATATATATATATATATATATATATATATATATATATATATATATATTTTATATATATATATATATATATATATATATTTTATATATATGTGTGTATATAGGATGGGTGGTAGGAGAAGTGGAATATTCAAATGGCTTCAGAAAGAAATCCAAATATTCTTCCTTGAAGCCTTTTTATCCACTTCTCCGAGGCTATGGGTCCCACAATTTGCACTAGAGGTGGACCCCATCCTATATATATTATGTTAAAAAAAAAAAAAAAAAAAAAAAAATATATATATATATATTATATATTTTATATATATATATATATATATATATATATATATATATATATATATATATATATATATATAATATAATATCAATAACAACACTGCGAGTAGCCAAGGACTCGAAAATATATTTTTAAACGTACAAGAGAAAATTTTAGAAATAATTTGCGTTCTTGCTAATTGAACAGTTTTACATATTCGGCACGACATATATCGTTATGCTCATATTGAATTTGGCAGAGTTATGGAAAAAAAAAATTTTGCTTATTCGGCAGAAATCCTTGTTGGCCAAACTCACCGGTACAGTTTATTCGGCCGGACAGAATAAGCCGGTCCGTTTTTTAATTGCAGAATGTACGTTTGGCATTTTTAAATTATTTAATTTTTTTTTTTCAAATTTTAACCATGTGCTATTTCATAAATTTTCAATATTTCCTCATCTATGACCTCTGGGCTGCATATATGCAGTGCGCTCGATACTGTGAAGAAGAATACAGAATATAATTCTGTCATGATGTGAAGAATAATAGTGTACGTAAGAGGAGTTTTTCAAGTAGGAAATGGTTTTTATCTATATTCTTCGACATTAAGCATAGAATATCGTCCATACATCTGTACCATTTGGCTTTGTTAGGAAGAATTCTGCTAAGCAGTATTGTTTCCTTAACTTCCATATACAGATTGCTAAGGACTGCTGAGAGAGGATTTCCAATTGTCATTCCAAACTTGTGAATGTAAAACTCTCCATTAAACGTAAACTTTTCATCAATGATTGTTGGCACATTGCCTGTTCTTACGTGTCATGTATTTACATGTGAGTGTAGATACTCAAGTGTTAATGAAGCACTGTAGATAGCCTACTGGCCCACACTTGGTTTATGAATACAGCAAATTTACAATACTTGGGCTTCTTCATTACCGGAACGTTTCACCTGCATAACAGACTCTTCCGTCGAATACAGGAAGCATTAGAATTCTGGAAGCAGTGGACGTAGTTTTGACGTTATCAATCCGGTGGGAGGTGGTCAGTCCCTCAAGCCTACAGCATAGAAAAGCGGCCAGAACTTATGTACTAGAGGAGAGATGAAGCACCTGGAGTTGAGGTCCCACGAGCCGTCATACTGAACAATGATACAGCAGAGTAGTTGTAAAATTCCTCTGTACTAAGATACCATGGTATTGCTATGTCATACAATTTTTATATTACTGACAGAATACCCCGGATTTCGTACAGTTCCCAACTCGAACAATTATGTAAGTGTATTTTTGTAAGTGCTTTTGTAAGTGTATTTTTGGGGGTCTGAAACGGACTCATCTAATTTACATTTGTCCTTATGGGAACAAATTCGTTTGGTAACGGCACTCGAACAGCCTTCTGGAACGAATTATTGACGAAATCCGGGGTACCACTGTACTTTCAAGGTGATGAATTGTACTACAAGGTAATACCATAGTATCTTGGTACAGGGAAATTCTTTTACTACTCCTTTGCTGTACAATAGTTCAGCATGACTACTCGTGGGCCACGCTCACCTGTGAGTTCAACTCCAGTTGCTTCATCTCACTTGTAGTATACAAGTTCTGGCCGGCTTGCCTATGCTGTAGGCTTGAGGGGCTGACCACCTCTCGCCGAGGTGGCAGGTGGTTAGTTATCAGTTATCCTTTATCAGAATTCTACTGCTTCCTGTATTCGACTGAAATAACCTGTTCTGTAAGCGAGACATGTGGGCAATAAATATACGCAAGTGTATCTTATAAACCACTTGTCGGTATTTTACACGATCAGTATTATGACGATCGTTTAATTTAACATAATCTATGAGACTGGACAACATAAAAATCTCATAATTTTTGATGATGGTTAGTTTAATGATTCTGTGCATCTTCTCGGTGTATCGCGTTCCTTGCAGTAGTACAACTTTGACCCATGCCATGGGGTGTGAAAATGAGTTGCTATGCTACCCCTAAGCGTTATTGGTGTTTGTTCTAAATGACACTTTTGTGAGCTCCTGTAGAAGAGCTTGTACACCTCAGGGTTTTCTCGCCGATTTATTCTTCGTAATGACCACCACACAGAATTCTGGGTAAAATGTTTTACTGATATAAGACTTTACTTCATTTTTATCTTTTTTACCATCTGTCGTCATCTTTTTTATTAAACATGATTTGTGGACTTGGTACTTCTTGGCCAGCAGTTCGATCCTGCATTATTACTCCCTCCAAACATTGTCTTTTTATTTTGGTTTCCGTTATGTTCCTTCTCACTTACCCAGTAAAGTGACTTCTATCTAGTTTTGTGTCATCGTTGAATTTATTATTGAACAGCGCAACTCATGTGTGCCAAGAACAGTATGTCCCATGACCTAGATCCTAACCTTTCTTAGGCATATTTGTTAAGGGCTACTTGTGACCGCCTAAATGACCATAACACCATCACTAGTAATCGCAAGAAAATATATGTAAACTACGACTGTATTTAGACCTGCAAGATTAACGAGACAAGTATATGTAGTAAATAAATATGCTGGGAGACCCCACAGAATCACTTGTGTGAAAATACACATGGACCTATTTTCTCACCTCAAGGATTGAGATGAATCATCAGTCAACGTTAGGAAACCACGTATGTATAAAGTGTTTGAAAGCAGTAATATTTTTTTTGCTTTTCAGACTGCACCTTCTTTGAAGATTATATGTTCCTGTACATGATACATGATCCATCTGGAGTATCGGTTCCTGTACATGATACATGATCCATCTGGAGTATCGTTTCCTGTACATGATACATGATCCATCTGGAGTATCAGCTCCTGTACATGATACATGATCCATCTGGAGTATCTAGTGAGAACTACTGAAGAAACTTTATTTGATAATTAACTATCATGTGTACCAAGCGTGCGTGAGCGTGTTAGATAAGAGCCAATGGAGACAAATGTTTTTAAGACTTGACGTGCTGTTGGAGTGTAAGCAAGGTAACATTTATGAAAGGTTTCAGGGAAATCGGCAGGCCGGACTTGATTCCTGAAGATGGGAAGTACAGTGCCTGCACTCTGAAGGAGGGGTGTTAATGTTGCAGTTTTGTAGCTGTAGTGTAAGCACGCGTCTGGCAAGACAGCGATGGAGTGAATGATGATGAAAGTTTTTCTTTGTCGAGCCACCCTGCCTTGGTGGGAAACGGCCTTTTGTGTTAAAAACTAATAAAGTGTACCAATATATAAAGACCTACTTAGCAGTTTCTATCCCTCCACCAAGTGACACTTGACATAACTGTCAATGTGTCTACACATCTGCATCATGCAACAAATGAAGGACTATACAACTTATACAAGAACCCAACACACAACAGAGAGAGGACGGAATGGGAGAAAGGAGTTACCTAACGCCATCCCATTTATAAAGTTCATTGTTTTTGCTTGCAACGCATCAATCTCCAACAAAACTAAACTAGGAACAGATGTATAAATGCATACAACTGCTTGTGCTGTTGGAATGAAACTACGCTGAAAACTAACCCATTAAGTGAATTATCGCTTAATTGGAGCCTGATGGAAAGAATTAAATTTTTAAATCGCTGCAATATACTATCCAACAAAATTTAACTCTTCAAATGAATATGGAGTGACCCGCTTAGTGGGTTTAAACACTAATGATCATGTTTATCCTCAGCCGGCCATTGCAAAACAAAAATAAGGGAATAAATATTTTTTTGTTGTTTACTACCGTGTGCTATAATAACCGTTTTACTTGTATTGTAATATTGCAAGTATTTAAAATGAAAAAAAAAGGTAGTGGGTATAGTAGCAGCAATAAAAACGATAGATCCTTCGGGAAAGAATCCATACTTGAGGCAATAGACCCGTAGTGTAAACATGTGTCTTTATTGTTTATGTTAAACTAACCGCTGCTCGTCGAGGTCAACACAGCAGCGAATGAATTCTGGAATGACTGAAGCTTTTATCTGTGGGTGCTCACCTCTCTTCAATTAACCACGGCCACAGGTTAAGTGCATGTGTCCTCACATCTACCCGAGCTACCCGAGACCTCCTGGTAAGCAAGCAATAATTGCATTCCCAGGGGAATTGCAACATTTTCTTCACACATCTCAGCCGTCACAGTAAATATAAACACGTCTGTGTCAGAGGCAGTTACAAACACGTCTCTACCGTCAGGGAATAATAAACATGTTTCTTCAGTCACAGAGTAACAACAGATACGCTTGTACCACCAGGTAGAAATAAACACATTTACCATCAGTAGTAGCAACAAACACGTGTCTACCATCAGAAAGTAGGAACAACCACCTGTCTACCGTCACACAGTAACAAACACGTCTCCACCGTCAGACAGTATCAACAAACACAAGTATGCAGTTAGATACCAAAAATATATAATATATCTCCGCCGCTCGACAGCAACAACAAACACATCTCTGGCGTCTGACAGTAACAACAAACACATCTCTGGCGTCTGACAGTAACAACAAACCCGTCTGCGCCACCAGACAGTAACAACAAACACATCTCAGCATCAACAACACACATATGTCGGCAGCATCAACAAACACATCTCGGAAGCCAGACAGCAACACCGAACACATCTTAGCAGCCAGACCACAACAACAAACACATCTCAGCATCCACACAGCAACAACAAACACATCTCAGCATCCACACAGCAACAACAAACACATCTCCGCAGCCAGACAGCAACAACAAACACATCTCCGCAGCCAGACAGCAACAACAAACACATCTCCGCAGCCAGACAGCAACAACAAACACATCTCCGCAGCCAGACAGCAACAACAAACACATCTCCGCAGCCAGACAGCAACAACAAACACATCTCCGCAGCCAGACAGCAACAACAAACACATCTCCGCAGCCAGACAGCAACAACAAACACATCTCCGCAGCCAGACAGCAACAACAAACACATCTCCGCAGCCAGACAGCAACAACAAACACATCTCCGCAGCCAGACAGCAACAACAAACACATCTCCGCAGCCAGACAGCAACAACAAACACATCTCCGCAGCCAGACAGCAACAACAAACACATCTCCGCAGCCAGACAGCAACAACAAACACATCTCCGCAGCCAGACAGTAACTCCACTACAAACTCGACAAATAAACACACACGATTAAACTTGCAAAACAATAAAGGTGATTTAACATGGAGCGAACAATAACAGCTCCCTCCGCGTTAAATATTATGATGTAATTTAACCCCAGACTACAATAACAATCTGGGCGTACCAACGCCGGAGTAAATGTTACTTACAAACAAGTCGCAGTGAAATGTTGAACATTTTAAATTCTCAAGTGTTTGTTAAACGAGGCAGCAAATTCGTTTTCACAGTTAAGGTATTATTTAGTTTTCTTTAGAAGAGGAGCAAGTAAGGTAAATTAGTTTTACTATTTATGTGGTGGTGTGTTTTGAATGCATTTAACAGAGCTTTCGTCTGCAGGGAGTTAAGCTCCAGCTCTTGGCCCCGCTTCTTAGCCTAGTTTATTTGTAGCCTCGTGTGCTATGTCATACATGCGCTTGAATAAATACACGTTTGTTTACACTGCCTTCTCGCCTCCTAGCTCGTCCCACCTGATGCTGTATACAAGAACTGGAGTTATGTACCTCTTTGGATGAAATTTAGTTGGTCCGGGTTCATCCCTTCCGCCATGAATACAATAATAATAATTAGATACGGATTGCCGTTTAAGTTTCTAACACAGTTATCAGCATTGGGCAAATCAACCAGTCAGAAGAGTTACAAATAAAAGTTGATATCCCATTTTTTTCAGTAAAAACTGCAAATTGGCACTGAAGCCCAGAGACAATTCGAACACCTTGTACAAAGTAGGATATATCAGCTTTCTAACCTCCGTGTGGATGATATATCAGCTTTCTAACCTCCCTGTGGATGATATATCAGCTTTCTAACCTCCCTGTGGATGACATATATGCTTTCTAACCTCCCTGTGGATGATATATATGCTTTCTAACCTCCCTGTGGATGATATATATGCTTTCTAACCTCCCTGTGGATGATATATATGCTTTCTAACCTCCCTGTGGATGATATATATGCTTTCTAACCTCCGTATGGATCATCTGAATATTCAGCTGCTAAGATCTCTTGAGCTGTTTGGAAGCAAATGGAAAGTTTTTCATTGCTCCTTCAATTTCGAACCTAATTTATTCCCTCAACTGATGGAAGGCTCCATAAATTTGTTAATCCTAAGACAAATGTGAGGGAAAAATTTTCAATTTCACTTGACAAACAAAATACCACCAAAGTCACCTGGTCCCTTTCATATCTCACCATTTAACCTTGAACATACTGTCACTAACCATCATTACTTTGCACTCCATGATCATGTCTCCTAGACCAATTACTTTTTTTCAGTGATATAAGATTAGCTTTATCCTCAAACCACACTTTTTTATTGGTTTGGGAACAGTCTTGTGTTACATCTGCGAATTTTCTTACATGCTAAGCTACCTGTTGTGTGCATTATCAACTGGTTGACTGATCCCAGCTGTTGTTGTAGAGAGTAGAATCTTGGCTTCTGGCCCCCTGTCTTTTAGGTACAGGAGGGCCCCACATATACAGCGTCTCTTTTTTGGTGTTCCACGCTTTCGTTGGCTTTTACCCGCCGGTGATTGAACAATGGCTCAATTTGAAGCCAACGAAAATGTGGAACACCGAAAAGGTGCTGCATATGCTTGGTCCTTCTTTAGGAATGGTTCACAGAATCCTTTTCTGCCTTATCATGCTTGTTCTTGAAACAGTGTAAGATGACTGCTATAAAAATGGTTATTTCATCTTCTTGGAAGCAAGCGGTGGATGAATGATAAGGCTTCAGGCTTCTTTATTTGCGATATCGTGAGGGTACACAGTCAGTGTGTTTGTACCCATGGCCCGAGAGGGCCATGCCCATGCGAGGGAGAGAGGAGTAGGCCTGTTGACTGAGTGATGGCTGCTGAGAGAGAGAGAGAGAGAGAGAGGGCAGGGGTGGGCAGGCTGGCATGCCCACCGGTTTGTTCTCTGGGGTAAACTATGGGAACTAGGCATGTAGGCTTACTGGCTACACTTCTTCCCTAACTTACTCATCCAGGTCATTCCAATTTCTAACCTCCATAAAGCTGAACAAGTATGTATTTCCTGTGGTTCATGTGATTTTTAACTTCCATCTAACAATTCTAATACCTAATCCCTTTGTTATTGGCGTAAGGAAGAAGAAAATTGCGTCTAAGCGTCTAAAAATTAACTATGCTGGCCGATTTAGAAACGGCTTTGTTGTGAGTAATTATACATTTTACACAGCAGCTTCTTGAAATTTTGAACTTAGCTCATGAACCTCCAGTACTAATTTTGCTGAACCGCAGTGGTTCGTGAACCACAGACTGGGAATCGCTGCTCTAAACTCTAAAATATTCAGGTTCATTTCTATTAAGCTTCGTTCGTAAGTCAATTCTTTCAGTTTTGAAAGTAGTCTTATTGCTAACCTCTGGACCTGACAAGATGTGGGTTGCTGAAGCTGCATCGTATGTTCTAATAGCATTATGAATAATAGCACCATATGTTCTAATAGCACCATATGTTCTAATAGCACCATATGTTCTAATAGCATCATATGTTATGCATAGCATCATGAATAATTTTCTGAAAGTCTTTAATAGCAGGTCTTACGTTGACAAGTCTTGTATACACCGCCAGAGTTATTTTGTTAATTCCGTGATATGCTCGGTATTGTTTACTTCTAGTTCCTCATTGTATGTTGCTTACAGTCGCTTTCCTCTAAGTCTTTACCTTTTTCTGGTATTCTCTTTCCTTCCTAATTCTCATAACTTTGAACTTGTTATGGTTCAAGTTCAGTAGCCACTTGTCTGACCATTCCTGCAGTTTGTGCAAGTCATCTGATAGTCTTTGTTTTTTTCTTCAGTGTCTTGACAAAATTCGTGAACATGGATGCGTAAGGCACTATTGTTTGTAGCATGTCACTAACCTTTATGAGCAGTATTGGTCCAAGACCTGATGGTACCTCACTGATCCTGCTTCTTCACTCTCGTATTTCCACAAAGAAAAAAATGCATTCATTGATTAACGCATTCATTGATTAACGCATTCACTGATTAACGCATTCACTGATTAACGCATTCATTGATTAACGCATTCATTGATTAACGCATTCATTGATTCATTAGAGATGCGTTCCTTTTATCATTAACTGGTCTGTCTAGAATCAACTTTAATAAATGCTTTATTTTCGAAGTTAACTGAAAACATTATATATATATTTTTCGTTTCAATAACGCTAACACAATTATTCTACAAGTTAAAAGTATAATAAGATCCTGTAAACATTTGTCTAAAACTAAATTATTATTATCTTCAATATGAACGTTAAAGCTATGCGGTTCATTCAGTTTCAAACAGTTTCCATTTGTTTCATGTGTATGGATACGGTGGCCCCTCAGCAAGTGCCTCTCGTAACACAGACTGGTGTTCATCACGTCTTGATTTAAAAACCCACATTTCCTGCTATGCGAACTGTACAAGTCGTGAGAATGCCAAGGAGTACGACGTTGTTAAAAAACTCTCGGTATCAGTTTTTATTAACTCCGTTTCACTGCACCATGAGGTGAAACACATTTTGAAGAGTTCATGGTATTGCATGCAGTTCAATGCACAAATCTCAATTATCAACATTTTTTTTTATTTTGATTGCCATAATTTTGACCCTAACATTGTTCTGTTATCTGTATTTACATCTTAATTGGCAAACTTTATACGTCATAGAGGAATATAAAACTTTAATAACAATGCTAAAAGTGTTCAGATCACTTAAAAGGGGATTCCCACCTCAAGGAAAATGAGTTCATATTGGAGAAGAGCTCTTGATCCAAAGCAATGAAGCTGTCCTACCGTAGAACCTTATCACTTCTAATTTTTAGACTGTGTATGATCCCAACGGTATAAGAGCTGTTCAACGAATATAAATAATAAAGAATAATCATAATAATGTAGGCGTTGTTTTTGTTGTTACGAGTGTACTCACCTACTTGTGGTTGCAGGGGACGAGACTCAGCTCCTGGCCCCGACTGCAGTGCGGAGGAATGCAAAGCAGACGTATGAACATACTTCTACCTTGGGCCTTAAACTGAGTCGTCTTCAAAAGTGATTCACCAATTGCTTGTGTGGTAAACAGCTGACAGTGAGAGCACTTTAAGTTAAATTTCTGGACTAGTTGAGGACTGATTGTCAGGAGATCACAGCCCCTGCAGCGTAGCAAGGTCACCACAACTCCTGCAGCGTATAAGGGTCATCACAACCCCTGCAGCGTAGCAGAGTCATCACAACCCTTGCAGAGTAGCACGGTCATCACTACCCCTGCAGCGTAGCAGGGTCATCACAACCCTTGCAGCGTAGCAGGGTCATCACAACCCTTGCAGCGTAGCAGGGTCATCACAACTCCTGCTGCGTAGCAAGGTCACCACAATTCTTGCAGCGTAGCAGGATCACTACAACCCCTGCAGCATAGCAGTCATCACAACCCCTGCAGCGTAGCAGTCATCACAACCCCTGCAGCGTAGCAGTCATCACAACCCCTGCAGCGTAGCAGTCATCACAACCGATGCAGCGTATCAGTCATCACAACCCCTGCAGCGTAGCAGTCATCACAACCGATGCAGCGTATCAGTCATCACAACCCCTGCAGCGTAGCAGTCATCACAACCCCTGCAGCGTAGCAGTCATCACAACCCCTGCAGCGTAGCAGTCATCACAACCCCTGCAGCGTAGCAGTCATCACAACCCCTGCAGCGTATCAGTCATCACAACCCCTGCAGCGTAGCAGTCATCACAACCCCTGCAGCGTAGCAGTCATCACAACCCTTGCAGCGTATCAGTCATCACAACCCCTGCAGCGTAGCAGTCATCACAACCCTGCAGCGTAGACATCACAACCCCTGCAGCGTAGCAGTCATCACAACTCCTGCAGCGTAGCGTCATCACAACCCCTGCAGCGTATCAATACAACCCCTGCAGCGTATCAGATCACAACCCCTGCAGCGTAGCAGTCATCACAACCCCTGCAGCGTAGCAGTCATCACAACCCCTGCAGCGTAGCAGAGTCATCACAACCCTTGCAGCGTATCAGTCATCACAACCCCTGCAGCGTAGCAGTCATCACAACCCTGCAGCGTAGCAGTCATCACAACCCTGCAGCGTAGTAGTCATCACAACCCTGCAGCGTAGTAGTCATCACAACCCTGCAGCGTAGCAGATCATCACAACCCCTGCAGCGTAGCAGTCATCACAACCCCTGCAGCGTAGTAGTCATCACAACCCCTGCAGCGTAGAGTCATCACAACCCCTGCAGCGTAGTAGTCATCACAACCCCTGCAGCGTAGCAGTCATCACAACCCTGCAGCGTAGTAGTCATCACAACCCCTGCAGCGTAGTAGTCATCACAACCCCTGCAGCGTAGCAGTCATCACAACCCTGCAGCGTATTAGTCATCACAACCCCTGCAGCGTAGCAGTCATCACAACCCCTGCAGCGTAGTAGTCATCACAACCCCTGCAGCGTAGCAGTCATCACCACCCCTGCAGCGTAGCAGTCATCACAACCCCTGCAGCGTAGCAGTCATCACCACCCCTGCAGCGTAGCAGTCATCACCACCCCTGCAGCGTAGCAGTCATCACAACCCCTGCAGCGTAGTAGTCATCACAACCCCTGCAGCGTAGCAGTCATCACAACCCCTGCAGCGTAGCAGTCATCACAACCCCTGCAGCGTAGCAGTCATCACAACCCCTGCAGCGTAGTAGTCATCACAATCCTCCGTTGTTTATGCGCAATGTTTGTAGTTTGCGTTTGTGAGGAGTGTTTGGTTTATGTAGGTAGTGTGTGTGTGTGTGTGTGTGTGTGTGTGTGTGTGTGTGTGTGTGTGTGTGTGTGTGTGTGTGTGTGTGTGTGGTAGTAAGAGCTGCCTTCATATTGGTGTGAGACAACAGGAAGTTACGTCATGGAAGATCACACTTGCTGCTCTTGTCTTGCTTACCTTGTCTTGCATTATTTGTCTTGATTTGCTTATCTTGTTTTGCACTATTTGTCTTACTCTGCTTGTCTTGCATTATTTGTGTTGCTGTTCTCGTCTTCCATTGCTCTTCTTGCTTTGCTTGTCTTACTCAGTTTGTCTTGCTTTATATCTCTTGCTTTGCTTGTTCTGTTGTGCTCCACGCTCCATTCAACTCTCCTTAACAGTTTATAACAATTTCCACTAAATTATCATTATTGATAAGAGAACAATTACAGAATAATTGCATACTGATAACGATGAACAAAAAGATAAATCAATTAAACGTTGAATATTAAGAATCAATAAATGTGGAGTAAATAACGAATGGGAAAATAATAAAAATATTGAAATAACAATTAACAGAACAATGGTCGCCTGGAGTAGCTCAGTCTGTTGAAATTCTCTGTTGGGAAAAGCGACTCGTTCCGTTGACGTCATGCGAACATAAATCTGCTCACTTTTAATATTATCAAATGTTTACTTCGTAAAAACAATTTCAGAACGAAATAGTATGTCAGTTTTTTTTTTTTTTGTATTCTCGAATAATGTTAATACTAACTTATATTTTAGAGTTTAGATGCGCTGTTAACAACTAAGAATTTGTATCTCTAGGTTGTATCACCGATCTCTTCAGCTGTTCAGAACAAGATATATATACCCTGAGGGATGTATTTCTCTCATGGTATATATGCTGAGGGTTTAATCCCTGTTTTAAAAAAATAGTTTTGTCTGGTGGTGAAAAGGTTACCACTCAGACTTATAAGTTATAAAGACGTCATTTTTTCAATTATCTTCTTTCATATATATGCTATTAAAAAGTCTACAATCCTGTAAGAAAAAATAATTTTTTTTATGACAATCCAGCTTGATCAAATTGCTTTAAAAATGCTAAATTGACACCTAAACAACCCATCGCAAAAATACTTCCAATTAAAATACACCGCGTTTAGGGAATTACATCATCGTTATTACATCATCGTTATTACTTTGAAGGCGATCAGAAGAGGCATTCTTTAATTATTGAATGTTAAATAGTATCGCTGTTTATTCAACAAAATTGGTAAATTGGGACTCATTCCACCCAATAACAGCAGGAAGTTTGTGTTCAGGAAACCATGCCGGGGCTGAAAGCCGATTCAATTATGCCATAGATTTCAACGATTTCAAAATTTTTAACTATTTTACTGTACTGACAAATCTCCCTGCATATAAGCATAACTTAATGGATACAATACACAAATAACCCGAACATAGAAGAGAGACGCTTTTGACAATACAATCGGCCCAATTATGTCCGAATTGGGCCGATTGTATTGTTCCAGTCACGTTATTGTGCCTTTTTGTACTTAATGCTACAATATCAGAGGATCACAGACAGCTCAACAATCTAACAAATTCCAAGCTTGAAGAATTAGATACACATGCAGCATACAAGTATCTTCATTTTAAAAACGTTTCGGCAGTCACTAGCTTTTTTTAGTTCAATACAGATATTTACGAAGACAGAAGACGATGAGGTAATTAGACACTCAACGTTGAAGAACTATTCACAGAAGACAGTGGAAATGAGGTTATATCAGGCCCTCAGCCTGGAAACCGCTGTTCAGTGCCTTAGACTTGATGAATGTAGATTCCTCATATCTTCATTCATAAGATTCATCAAGATTAAGGTACTGAACACCAGCTTTCAGGCTTAGGGAGTTACTACCCCGTCTTCCACTGTCTTTTCTGTAGAGTTCTGCAAGATTGAGGGACTGATTGTCTCACCTTCCTCTGTCTTCTTATATCTGTATAGAACTGAATAAACTACAGATTGGCAAAACGTCTTCAAATAAAGATATCTAAGAGTTGCATATCCAGTTCTTCCTCTTGTCGGTACTGTACACTATTATTGTAATGAAACCTAAAGCTTCCTAGACCAGAACCGTGATAAGTATGGGAAAAAGCGGGGAAGGATAAAAAGTGACTGAGTAGAAGAGAGGGAGAGTTAATTATAAAAGTAATAATATTCGTTGTTTGGTATCAATAAAATAGAATTAGCAATAGCAGTAGTGATACACTTCTTGGACCTGAGAGATTTTATCCATAGTTCCTTCTGTATTATTGCCCTCAGACTGATGATGTACAGCCCATCCTAATAGTTAAGTCCTCTCGATTTTTTTTCAGGAGCTGGTTCGTCAGTCAAAGCAGTTTAAAGACTACCGAATACTCTAGGGTCATTAAGTTTAACGAGTATAGTGAGACCTTAGACTTTTCTATTCTCGAAAAAAATACTTATTTTATTCCTCCAAGATTATCTTTTATAACTCACGAAGGCGAGATAAGCTTTAAATGTTCAAAATTTGTACTCTAGGGCAACATTCATTTGAATATTTGCATATTTGGTTTCCCTAAGGACAATGTTACCTGGAGTCTACCTGGAGAGTGCTCGGGGGGGGGGATCAACGCCTCCGCGGCCCGGCCCTTGACCAGGCTTCAAAGCTTATTCTCATGCCAGGACTCGAACTCTCGTTAATGTGTCTTTTCGAGAGGAAGATATGTTACTGGGCTTTATAGCTTCTAATTTACTAATATTATTAATAAAATTCTTTCAATAGTTTGCTTTCTTTTCTAAATATCTAAGCATTCTAAGTATCGAACTGAAAAACTTAGCAAACCTCAAAAATCTTTACTTCCATTACCTTAATCATCGACCAGGAAAATTAAACGGACCATAAAAATATTAAAAAAAACTACACTACCTCAATTTGTATACAATTCTATTCATCCAATCATCAGATATTTTTTACTGAAAATTTACAATACTTATTAAAAACTCAGCTGAATTTAAAATATTACTTTTTTACATAACTTTAGTCTACTAGAGAATAAACCTTCTAAAAAAAATAGTTTCTTTTAGAGGCTATGAAAACTAATTGATAATTTTTATGTAATTATTTTTAAGTAATCTGAGCGGGAATCGTCTTATAGTATTGACTTAATTGTTTATACATTCATACACATAAATACCCACATGCATATATAAATAAGCACAAACACGCATTCGTACACACAAGGCTAAATACACATGTATAGACGCATGCGCGCGCACACACAAATAACTAACATACATACATAAACACACAACAGGCCAAGTAATACTCACATATATATATATACTACAGAGAGGGTGTAGTAGGTAAGTTTGGGGTGCCAGGTGTAAATGATAATGGGAACCCTTTGATTGAACTTTGTATAGAAAGGGGTTTAGTTATAGGTAATACATATTTTAAGAAAAAGAGGATAAATAAGTATACAAGATATGATGTAGGGCGTAATGACAGTAGTTTGTTGGACTATGTATTGGTAGATAAAAGACTGTTGAGTAGACTTCAGGATGTACATGTTTATAGAGGGCCACAGATATATCAGATCACTTTTTAGTTATAGCTACAGTGGGAGTAAAAGGTAGATGGGATACAAGGAAAATAGAATCAGTAAGTAAAAGAGAGGTGAAGGTTTATAAACTAAAAGAGGAGGCAGTTAGGGTAAGATATAAACAACTATTGGAGGATAGATGGGCTAGTGAGAGTGTAGGCAATGGGGTCGAAAATGTATGGGGTAGATTTAAAAATGTAGTGTTAGAGTGTTCAGCAGAAGTTTGTGGTTAAAGGCGAGTGGGTGCGGAGGAAGAGGAGCGATTGGTGGAATGATGATGTAAAAAGAGTAGTAAGGGAGAAAAAGTTAGCATATGAGAGGTTTTTACAAAGTAGAAGTGATGCAAGGAGGGAAGAGTATATGGAGAGAAAAAGAGAGGTTAAAAGAGTGGTGAAGCAATGTAAAAAGAGAGCAGATGAGAGATGGGTGAGATGTTATCAGCAAATTTTGTTGAAAATAAGAAAAAGTTTTGGAATGAGATTAATAAGTTGAGGAAGCCTAGAGAACAAATGGATTTGACAGTTAAAAATAGGAGAGGAGAGTTATTAAATGGAGAGTTAGAGGTATCGGGAAGATGGAGAGAATATTTTGAGGATTTGTTAAATGTTGATGAAGACAGGAAGCTGTAATTTCGTGTGTAGGGCAAGGAGGAATAACATCTTGTAGGAGTGTGGAAGAGCCAGTTGTGGATGTAGGGGAAGTTCGTGAGGCAGTGGGTAGAATGAAAGGGGTAAGGCAGCTGGGATTGATGGGATAAAGATAGAAATGTTAAAAGCAGGTGGGGATATAATTTTGGAGTGGTTGGTGCTATTATTTAATAAATGTATGGAAGAGGGTAAGGTACCTAGGGATTGGCAGAGAGCGTGTATTGTTCCTTTGTATAAAGGCAAAGGGGACAAAAGAGAGTGCAAAAATTATAGGGGAATAAGTCTGTTGAGTGTACCTGGTAAAGTGTATGGTAGAGTTATTATTGAAAGAATTAAGAGAAAACAGAAAGCAGGATAGCAGATGAACAAGGGGCTTTAGGAAAGGTAGGGGTGTGTAGACCAAGTGTTTACAGTGAAACATATAGGTGAACAGTATTTGGATAAGGGTAAAGATGTTTTTGTGGCATTTATGGATTTGGAAAAGGCGTATGATAGGGGGGCAATGTGGCAGATGTTGCAGGTGTATGGAATAGGAGGAAGGTTACTGAAAGCAGTGAAGAGTTTTTATGAGGATAGTGAGGCTCAGGTTAGAGTGTGTAGGAGGGAAGGGGACTATTTCCCAGTAAAAGTGGGCCTTAGACAAGGATGTGTGATGTCACCGTGGTTGTTCAATATATTTATAGATGGGGTTGTAAGAGAAGTGAATGCGAGGTCTTGGCAAGAGGTGTTGGGCTAAAAGATAAAGAAGCAAATGCAAAGTGGGAGTTGTCACAGTTGCTTTTTTCTGATGACACTGTGCTTTTGGGAGATTCTGAAGAGAAGTTGCAGAGGTTGGTGGATGAATTTGGTAGGGTGTGTAAAAGAAGAAAATTGAAAGTGAATATAGGAAAGAGTAAGGTGACGAGGATAACAAAAAGAATAGGTGACGAAAGATTGGATATCAGATTGGAGGGAGAAAGTATGGAGGAGGTGAATGTATTCAGATATTTGGGAGTGGACATGTCGGCGGATGGGTCTATGAAGGATGAGGTGAATCATAGAATTGATGAGGGAAAAGGGTGAGTGGAGCACTTCGAGTCTGTGGAGACAAAGAACCTTGTCCATGGAAGTAAAGAGGGAATGTATGAGAGTATAGTTATACCAACGCTCTTATATGGGTGTGAAGCATAGGTGATGAATGTTGCAACGAGGAGAAGGCTGGAGGCAGTGGAGATGTCATGTCTGAGGTCAATGTGTGGTGTGAATATAATGCAGAGAATTCGGAGTTTGGAAATTAGGAGGAGGTGCGGGATTACCAAAACGATTGTCCAGAGAGCTGAGGAGGGGTTGTTGAGGTGGTTTGGACATGTAGAGAGAATGGAACGAGACAGAGTGACTTCGAGTGTATAAATCTGTAGTGGAGGGAAGGCGGGGTAGGGGTCGGCCTAGGAAGGTTGGAGGGAGGGGTAAAGGAAGTTTTGTGTGCGAGGGCTTGGACTTCCAGCAAGCATGTGTGAGCGTATTTGATAGGAGTGAATGGAGGCATATGGTTTTAATACTTGACGTGCTGTTGGAGTGTGAGCAAGTAACATTTATGAAGGGATTCAGGAAACCGGCAGGCCGGACTTGAGTTCTGGAGATGGGAAGTACAGTGCCGGCACTCTGAAGGAGGGTGTTAATGTTGCAGTTTTATAACTGTAGTGTAAAGCACCCTTCTGGCAAGACAGTGATGGAGTGAATGATGATGAAAGTTTTTCTTTTTCAGGCCACCCTGCCTTGGTGGGAATCGGCCAATGTGTTAATAAAAAATAAAAAATAAAATATATATATATATATATATATGCAAGACAACCACTATGACAAAATAGTGGTTGTCTTGCATATTTGATATCACCTGTTTACTGTGATCTTTTTGCATATATATATATATATATATATATATATATATATATATATATATATATATATATATATATATATATATATATATATACATCTGCCGAATAGGTAAAATTGGTCAATTAGCAAGAACTCATTTAAAATTAAGTCCTTTCTAAAAATTTATTTTATGCGTTTAAAGATGTATATTTTTTCATTTATGTTAATGTAAAAATTAATAATTTTGAACCAAAAGAATCTTAGAAAACTTACCTAACCTTATTATAACAAGGGCAATTTAATTTAGTCTGATCCAACTAAATATATTTTAGATAAGTTTAGAATAATTTAATAATAAACAAACACAATGAAATATATTTTTTTCGTTATTTTCAGAACGATTTTTGCGAAATTATTGCATACACAAATTTTCGCTTGCCTTATTCGACAAGAAGAGCGTTGCTATTTAATAAAAATCGCAAGTTTTACCTATTCGGCGCCACTACATATATATATATGTATATACATCGTGCCGAATAAGGCAAACCGGCGAGTTAGTTATAAATGGCACAAGGGTGTTTTCTGCCGAAAAAGCAGAGTGAAAAATTTGTTTGCCTATGTCTTACCAGACACCCGCTGACACTACAGTTCATGTGGCTCTCCACGTGGTTGAGTCACTAATTCTTATATATTCTCTCTTCCAGTGTGCCTTTATGTTCTCCTGCAACTTGACTACGAGGTTTGCAAGATCACCTATGAGATGAATGTGTATTATATGATATGACCGTAATTTTCTAATGGTGTAATTAACTGTGAGAGCTTCTTACAAAGCCTAATTTTGACCGGTGTAATCCGACTTTCTCTGCGTTCCAGCTTACTGAGCGAGCTGCGAGCACAGAATAAAGCCGATCTGGCAGCGCAAAGTATCTGTTTGTTGACGTGTTGTATAGCGTGAACATATTTTGCACTTAATAAAGAAAGTAAATGGCTCAATGCCGTCATAATACTGTCATTGAAAGGAAATTTCGGTTCGTCCTGAACGAAACGTAATGTCGGCATGAGGTTTTTTTTTCTCCTAAGTGCAGGCTTTCGGACAAGTTCTGACAATAACGAATTTATTATTCAACCTTCTTATATATTAAATATTTAATATTAATATAATTATAATAATATTATTATTATTAATATTATTATTATTATTATTATTATTATTATTATTATTTTATTATTATTCGATGTTTTTCCCTTAAAAAAACTATTGTCGAAACACATTAGAGGTAAAATCCAGCTTGATGGCTAATATGTAAGGCGATCATCCTACGGGTTTAGAGCTCCCCCTTGATAATAATAATCATCCTGTGACATCACGTGCAAACACACTATATGACTTGAGAAGTCAGAGGTACGGGTGGAGTCACAACAATGGTATGTTGGTGAACTAAATACTACTAGTTTTTACATGTTGATGTATGTTCTCCGAGGTGCTGCTCCCATCTTCTTGCCGTCTCTTCCAAGATCCGCGTCAGGAAACACTTGCCCTGTTTCCTGATTAAATTTACCTAACCTAACCTAACCTCTCCCACGTTCATTCTGCTACAGCCTTTGAACTGGACTCCTGTGTCGGAATTTTGGTGTGATAGCAACTTTTTATGCACGTTTGTGATGATGCTGGAAGTGCTGGTGGTTACACTAGGCTAAAAACTAATAAGTGGACTTAATAATATTAGTGGCTATGTTGCTATATGGGACAAGACTATATCTTTTAACAGAAGCTGCTATGTTTATGGTACCCTGTGGTCTCTTTGTGCAGCCATTATTGAAATGAGAAGAGATTTTGAAACGAATGAGCACTCCTGGGAAAACCGGGCTGAAGAATTTATAAGATTGCAATTATGACTCCTAGAGTAACGTCATAACAAAGTTATAGCTATGATTGGTGGAAATGAATGACGTATGCTAACGCATGACTACATCACATATCATCGAATAGTCAAATAGAGCAAAGCTTTTATTTATTTGTGCTGCCTGAGGAGCTAGTTTATTGAACGGTAGTGTCCAAAAAAAAAAAAAAAAAAAGACGAGTCCTTAGAAAAGAATCATGTAAAAAGGTGTAGAGGGAGATGGAAAGGAAAGCAAAAAAAATCAGTGTTGGAGAGGAAGCGTGAGCACTGAAATGAAGTACAAGTAAAGATATAATAATACCCAGAAATTGAGCAATAAGACACACAACTGCAACATTAAGTGGAGCTTTAGTGTCTATTCCTCAGAGACGAAGACAAGGACTTGAGCGGTGAAGTAAAGAGGAAGAAGAAAGTGGAAGGAACGGAGGGGGTGAGAGAGAGATGAAGAGAAATTGAATACAGGTTGGAGGAAGAGAGGGTGGGAGGGAAAGAACAGGGTTAAGAAAGTGACGAGAGTGTCAACTTATGTGGAAATAATAGGTTAGGAGACATCAATGGTACATTTGCCAAGCTTTCAACATTAAGTTAAGACATTGTGCAAACAACACAGACTCTTAGCTTAATGCTTCATGAGAAATAAATGTGCATTATTCTGAGGATCCAATGTTTTGTTATAGCTACTGTGTCTAAACTATACTGAGAGTTTTGCCAGCTGGGACAAAAAACAACATCTGTAGTATTATATTCTTTAGAGATCAAAATTTCCAAGAGATTATTTACAAGAAGCAAATGACTAGGTAATTTTTCAGATACTCTTATGGCTGACAAAAGGCAAAAATCATCTCTTTACCGAAGCTGTCTTCAGTATTTCTGAAAGGATTCCGTCAGAATTTTCTCGTTTGTTAGGAAGTGAAGTTAACTCTGCTATCCAGCAAAAGGTGAAACGTGATATGCGGAATAAGAAGGAAGGAGCACTGCAGCAGGCCTACTGGCCTAAGCTAGTCAGGTCCAAGTCACAACCACCCACACCTACTCATGTATCTGTTTAACCTATTTTTAAAACTATACAACGTTTTAGCTTCAATGACCTTACTCGAGAATACGTCTTAGATGTTCTGAAAACGTTTAAATAGACAAATTTGGGTACCAAGGGAATATATTAAGATAAAAGAGGTGCAAGATGAAGATAAAATGGGTCAAAGATCAAGATAACAGGAGTCAAAGACCAGTGAAGGTCGTGAGAGCAGATTGAGGACAGTGCTAAGCAAAATAAGCGTTATGTATAATTATAAATGATTGACACGTTTTGACTGTCTGATAAATGACAGATCAACATTTAATATATCTCTTACTAATAGATACGTTTTGTATATCAAATGTATAATTGATAGATCACCATTTTGTTTATTACTGATAAATCAACGTTTCACATAGATTAAGGTTTGAATATCTATAACTGATAGATAAACCTATTTTTCCCTATTAGCTATTGATCAACGTTTTGTATACCTATAACCGATAGATTAACGTTCTGTAAACAATAATTGATATATTAACGTTTTGAATATCTAAAATCGATAGTTAATGTTTTGTGTACCTGGAACTGCCAGATCAACGTTTTCATAACGCAACGTAGCCTAGCTAGACCTAACCTAACCAAACTTAGCTAGACCTAACCTAACCAAGCCTAGCTAGGCCTAACCTAACCAAACCTAGCTAGGCCTAACCCAACCAAACCTAGCTAGACCTTACCAAACCTAGTAACACCTAGCTAAACCTAACCTAGTAAGACCTAGACCTAAGCTAACCTACCTACACCTAACCTAACCTAGCTAAACCTATACTAACCTAACCTCATCTATCTAGACTTAGCCTAACCTCACCTAGTGGAATATATTTAGCAAGAGTCTACTTACACCAGTGACGAGGGACACATTACAGTCTTTCAGGATTATGGTTTGTGTGCTGGAGGGCAGGGGAAGGTGCTGGAGGGCAGGGGAGGGTACTGGAGAGCAGGGGAGGGTGCTGGAGGGCAGGGGAGGGTGCTGGAGGGCAGGGGAGGGTGCTGGAGGGCAGGGAGGGTGCTGGAGGGCAGGGAGAGTGCTGGATGGCAGGGAGAGTGCTGGATGGCAGGGGAGAGTGCTGGAGGGCAGGGGAGAGTGCTGGAGGGCAGGGGAGGGTGCTGGAGGGCAGAGAGGGTGCTGGAGGGCAGGGAGGGTGCTGGAGGGCAGGGAGAGTGCTGGAGGGCAGGGGAGAGTGCTGGAGGGCAGGGGAGAGTGCTGGAGGGCAGGGGAGAGTGCTGGAGGGCAGGGAGAGTGCTGGAGGGCAGGGGAGAGTGCTGGAGGGCAGGGGAGAGTGCTGGAGGGCAGGGGAGAGTGCTGGAGGGCAGGGGAGAGTGCTGGAGGGCAGGGGAGAGTGCTGGAGGGCAGGGGAGAGTGCTGGAGGGCAGGGGAGAGTGCTGGAGGGCAGGGGAGAGTGCTGGAGGGCAGGGGAGAGTGCTGGAGGGCAGGGGAGAGTGCTGGAGGGCAGGGGAGAGTGCTGGAGGGCAGGGGAGAGTGCTGGAGGGCAGGAGAGAGTGCTGGAGGGCAGGGGAGGGTGTTGGAGGGCAGGGGAGAGTGCTGGAGGGCAGGGGAGGGTTCTGGAGGGCAGGGCAGGGTGCTGGAGGGCAGGGGAGGGTGCTGGAGGGCAGGGGAGAGTGCTGGAGGGCAGGAGAGAGTGCTGGAGGGCAGGGGAGGGTGTTGGAGGGCAGGGGAGAGTGCTGGAGGGCAGGGAGGGTTCTGGAGGGCAGGGCAGGGTGCTGGAGGGCAGGGGAGAGTGCTGGAGGGCAGGGGAGGGTGTTGGAGGGCAGGGGAGGGGGCTGGAGGGCAGGGGAGAGTGCTGGAGGGCAGGGGAGGGTGCTGAAGGGCAGGGGAGGGTGCTGGAGGGCAGGGGAGAGTGCTGGAGGGCAGGGGAGGGTGCTGGAGGTCAGGGGAGGGTGCTGGAGGGCATGAGAAGGTGTTGGAGGATAGGGGAGGGTGCTGGAGGAAAGGGAAAGGTGCTGGAGGACAGGGGAGGGTGCTGGAGGACAGGTGAGAGTGATAGAAGGATAGAAGGGCATGGAAGGGTGATAGAAGGTCAGAGGAGGGTGATAGAAGGGCAGAGAGGAAAGTGGGCGGTGGTGAAAGAGGACTGTGGAAAGATCAAGTGTTTGTTGGGGTTGTGGCAGTGAGGGTTGAGGCGGTTGAGAAGGGAAGGGAAGAGGGTTGGAAGAAAAAGGGATTTGTTGGGAAAAGGGGCAACTGGGGATAGACTTTTTAAAAAGCAAAATGATGCACGTCAACAATGTACATCTGCCCATTCCTACTGGAGAAAAATATAAGATGAAAATACATGCAGTGTGCTGCTATCCTGCTCTGTATGAATTATATGGTGGTAACATCTGTAGTATGCTTCTACTTATTATATATGAGTTGCATAGTGGGAACTCCTGTAGAGAACGCTATTCTTTTAATAATTCGAGTTTCATAATGGGAACACCCAGTGTATGTGGCTATTTCATTTTATATGATAATTCGACGCATTTCGGTCGCTGTGCGATCCGAGAAAGGTATCCTCGTATTCCATAACTCAGGTCATCAGCGTCTCAATGCACGCGAATGGAATAGTGCAGAGTGCGGCATAAATTAATAATGCAGTTAAATATTACTTTTGAAGATTTGAAGGGAATTAGAAGAGACATTCACAAGTCATCATGTGGAAATTAATATCGAAATTTCTTCACTAAAAATGGTAAATTTGGACATTCACTCACCACGTCTAATTCAAATATTTCAGAGGAACCAAAGAGATGGTTACACAAACATGTAAATCTTGAAGCCACTCAGATGCTGCACTGTCGTGTAACCAACATGGATGGGTCGAAGCTGATTATATGTAACACTCAGAAATGATTTGATAACTGATTTTTAACGGAGGAGGAGGTGTTGATTCGCCGGGAATTCTCCCGGCCCGGGTCTATTCCAGATGGAGACCCGGCTCCGGCTCCCTGTCGTGGGAATATCGGAGACCTACGTCTCCCATGGGAGGAGGTACTAGTACCCCCTCATCGTTGTGACCAACTGTCCCCAGGCCTAGCCACATTCCCCACCCGCACGGGGCGAGTAGGGAGAAGATAGGCCTCTCTGGTCTGCCATCTTCCTTGACGGGAAGGGCAGTCTTGCGAGCTGCAGATGGTAGCAAGCTCCAGCTTTGGCACCTACCCTGCCCTAAAAGGGCTGGGCATGGTAACCGTTATATCCATTTTTAACGCTTTGAAAAAATATTTCCTGATAATACGAAGTTTAAATTTCCATTGTAAGGAAGTTTAATATAACGATTATCTTCAAGTATAGCAACCACTGGTGAAAGATATGAAAAAAAAAAATATTCCAACAAGATTTAAACACAAAACTGAAAAAAATTGTTGGAAACTTACCTTAAAATAAGTCGTAATCAATTAATCTTTGTATTAAAAGTAGGCCAGTTTGGACATAATAAGTAACATCTATAAATTAATATTTTATAGAACTTCTATTTAAGCAGAGTGTGGGGGGGGGGATACAAAAGGTCAAACCCAAACCAGTAAATGTTGAATTTTATGAAATTATGACTTGATGAGATGAAATACAGAGTAATATGTTGTCCCAGTGAGAACTTTTTCTTTAGCCCGTATATTTTTTTTACCGAGGAGGACGTCCTCAAGCACCCCAGAGAAAATATAGAAAAAAGTCCAAGTGCGTTAGTCCATCGGACATGAAGTCACTTTTGAGTGGACATTCAGTTATGTTAAAGATTGTTACGTTCCTCTTCATGGATGTTCAACGTGGTGAACAGTGTACTCAGTGGGTGAGTGACAGAGGCAGTGGGCAGCGAATGTTTGGTGAAAGTGGGATGACTCATGTTGGGAGTGGGGGCAGAACGAGGAGGGTTGGTGCAGGGTGAGCGATGGGAGGTCACGATGGGGTGTAAATGCAATCGACGGGGGGTCACGAGGGGAACTTAACGGTGAGGGGGGAGCATAAACGACTTAAAATAGTCAGGGGGGGGTATCAGACAACAGTAGAAAATGGGGTCTGAGGAGGACAGTACACAGCAGAGAGTAACACAGATTTACGCTATATAACTTACTTCGTAGCGATGTGGTGGGAGGGTGAGGACATTTTCGGTAACAACTGAGTAACTTCCTTTCCGAGGAGGCGCCTGCGCACCTTCTTATTTCCCACTCAGTTACTTTGTGTCTCAGGCAGTCAACCTCCCTAACTCCCTTGCATTGGTTTATATTTATTTTTTATTTGAGTCTTTACTTTATTTTTAATTGGCATTGTTTAAATCTAATTCCTTGCTCAGCCCCACTCATGATCTGCCCACGACCTCTCATAGTTCGCACCATATCTCCCATGTCTCTCCCACAATTCTCCCAAGCACCCATGCCTCTCCAAGCACCCATTCCTGTCCCATGCACCCACGCTTCTCCCAGACCTCTCTCGCATGCCCCCTCCTTAAGTAATTAGTGTTTACCAAGTGGGCACTCAGATCTCAACGTGGACTTAGTTATCTCTCTTCCCCATTCTCTCTTCCTCCTCCTTTCCTGTTCATCTTCCTCCTTTCTTTCATCCCTTCCTTCCTCGAGTCAAACCTTCCTTCTTTACATATTGCTTAAACTAATTAGGTGTTCTTCGGTTAACTAGGGGTTAATAACTCTCGTGATTAATACTCCGAATGAAGCCTTCCTCTTGGGCATATAAAATTACACTTAGCGGAAGTATCTTAATTTTTATGTGAACCATTTCAGTTAATTAACTTGGATCTCTCTGCACCCTTCAGTACCTCTCCTTGAGGAGGTGATACTGAGCGCAGGTTTTCTCCACGACGACGACCTCAAGTTGAAGAGTAAGACTCGTGTATAACAATTGGGTATCTCTTTTGTCGATTGAAATGTCTACACAGTAGGCTTCTTCATCGAATACAGAGGTAGCATGTGTAATAATAGTAGTAGTAGTGAAGTAAAGATTATCTTGAAGTAAGTATTGTCTTGAAGTAAAGATTATCTTGAAGTAAAGATTATCTTGAAGTAAAGATTATCTTGAAGTAAAGATTATCTTGAAGTAAAGATTATCTTTGCTTCACTACTACGACTGTTGCCTCTGTATTTGACTGAAGAAGCTTATTGTGTAGGCGAAACGTTTCGATCATGAGTCTTACTCTGCAACTTTTCGGTATTTTGTACCATTTTTCCCATGACGACCTTAAAAATTCTTTACCACCATAATGTTTTATATTTCCATGTGTTGACCTCCGTACCAACCACAATAGTTTCTTTCCTCATATTTATACGTCATGCATTTTGTTTATATGGTTAATTCATCTTAAATATCTGTTTTCATAATGTTTCATATTGATACACCACTGACTTGAATGGAATATTAAGGTCAATAATTCACAGAGAGGTTAAATTATATTGATATCCTATTTATATTATTAACGTTATACTTTTTCAAGTGTAGCCGACCAATGCTACCATTTAAGATCACTAGAAATTCATTTTAAAATAAGTTATTCCTAAGATCATCTTTATTAAAAAAAATTTCAATATAGAACATTGATCCATTACATGAACTTCCTCTTACATAATATTAATTTTAAATGAGTGGACCTCTAAACCAGTGGAAGGCCTCGGCCAGATGACCAAAATCTGCAGCTGGGGGTCACCAAATGACCAAGTCTCGAGTCAGGAAACACTTGTCCTATTTCCGGACGAATTTTACCTGACCTAATCTATTTTCCCCACTCTTGTAGTAATATATATTTATTATAAAACAGAATGTTCACAGATTCATTTATGAAATAGTGTTTCACGACCACTTTCTTCCACACGATAATGTTTATCATGGTGATTTAATTGAAGGTATTCAACTTAATTTATGAAGTTCTCTAGAACACCTCCCTCAAAAGATATTATTTGTTTTAAGATCATCTATACAATGATGGTATTATATGGTAGTAATGTGTTTACAAATGGTATGTGCGATATTTTCGCTAAAACATATGTTTTCAAGTTCACGTTTCTAATATATGCTTCGTAAAGATAGTGTTCACATAAAGGTAGCACTTTGAAGAGTGATTTACAGAAGATAAGTGCTTGCATATTTCATTTAAATGTGCACCTTAAGATAAGGTGCTTTAAGGTATCATTTCAAGCTATTGTGTTTTTAAGGTAAAGTTTGTAAATTCGATGTGTTGCAAATGACGTTTGAAATACTTTTCCCCAAAAGGATTGTGTGTTTTTAAGGCAATATAAATGTAGATTAGAAGTTTGAAGGAAATGTTTCATAGATGAGTATGATAAGGTAAGGCAGTCCAGGTTGTTTATGCAATACTCTGATATAACTCCCTCGTAAGGTCATGAATTTGATGTGATTATTCCCCAAGAGAGTGTACCACGGTAGTGTATGTTTCGTAAAGGTAAGATGTTTGGAGATAAATATTAAAATGGTATACAATACCGACAGGTGTGTAAGTAAGACACATGTGCAACAGTTAGGTATCTTTATTCCGAATAAAGATGCCTAACTGTTGCAGGTGTCTTACATATGTTTCTTGTTCGTGTTAGTTAATCATAGTGACATAGATTCAGTGCTTCAAAGTCAGTCAACGTCGAGTCCCTTCCTCAGAGGATAATGTTTCATGGTATGGTGCTCTTGAAAGGTTAGGTTTTTGAAAGAAATTCGAGAGAGTTTTCATGATAAAAGCGTGACCTAGGTAAGGTATGATTTTTACGATGGTCTATGCAATTATCAGGTTAGGTTCTTTGTAAAGTGTATCATAACAGTGAGTTACAAGGAAAGGTGATTTTTCAGTAGTATATGCTTAGCAAAGATATACTGTGCTTTTAGAGGGAGAAGATTTTCGAGGTAGTATACGTTCATTCTGAAGTCAATGAAAGGAAGCTTTGAAGTAAAAGTCAATATTTTTGAGACGCAGATCATGCTGTCGACTTCCTGTAGGGACGTTTTCAATCTTTTACAATATTTCGTATGCATTGCATCACCTCTGATTTACTGGGTGATGAGCCATCATTTTAACATGCAAGTTAACAATTGCATATTGTTACTATTTAACATTACTCTCTGCAGTATTTTTCTTAGTAATCATATTTTAACTATAAAAAAGATTGAAGAGAAATATATATTTCCTAATCCTTTCATTGTTTATATTTGTTAGTTTATTATAAGCTCCATGGGTTATCCTTAGTTATTTTTCCTCCAGTTCTTTGCTCCGAGGAAAGGGTAACTAGTTTACGCCACACATCTCCAACATTTTTTCAAATATTATTCAGGGGATGTACTTCGTCTATTATCTGATCCTTCCAATAAATAAAATTAAACTATTAGTAGAAAGAATTTAAACAGTTTCCTAGTAAATTCTCTCTCACACACACACACACACACACTCACACACACTCACACACACACACACACACACACACAAGAAATTAGAGAAAGTGCAAAGGTTTGCGACAAGGTTAGTTCCACAACTCAGGGGACTGTCCTATGAAGAAAGGTTGAGGGAAATAGGACTAACAACACTGGAGGATAGAAGGGTTAGAGGAGACATGATAACGACATACAAAATACTGCGGGGAATCGACAAGGTAGATAGTGACAGGATGTTCCAGAGAGGGAACACAGAAACAAGGGGACACAACTGGAAGCTGAAAACTCAGATGAGTCAAAGGGATGTTAGGAAGCATTTCTTCAGCCATAGAGTAGTCAGGAAGTAGAATAGTCTAGCGAACGATATAGTGGAGGCGGGAACCATACATAGTTTTAAGATAAGGTATGATAAAGCTCATGGAGCAGGGAGAGCAGAGACCCAGTAGCGGACAGCGAAGATGCGGGGCCAGGAGCTGAGTCTCGACCCCTGCAACCACAATTAGGTGAGTACAATTAGATGAGTACACACACACACACACAAACACACATATACAAGACTTGGAAAAATTGCTTTACACCAACATTCATTTTACATTATCATTTTTTCTTACCTAATCTAGAATCATATTCTAGAATCACTGATATCCTTAAGAATTTTTAATCTAGAAACACTGGCGTCCTCTATAAGTTGTAATCTAGAATCACTGATATCCTCTAGAAGTTGTAATCTAGAATAACTGGTATCCTCTAGAAGTTGTAATCTAGAATAACTGGTATCCTCTAGAAGTTGTAATCTAGAATCACTGGTATCCTCCAGAAGTTGTAATCTAGAATTACTGGTATTCTTTAGAAGTTTAAAAGTATTCTCCCACGTTTTATATTGTACGTTATAAAGGAGAACTTTATCAAATTTTAATTCACTAATTATTTTGATTTATATCCTTATTCACATCCATTAGTAATTCCACAATACAGTCACTCCAGTCATTTTCCTCTCTCTCTCTCTCTCTCTCTCTCTCTCTCTCTCTCTCTCTCTCTCTCTCTCTCTCTCTCTCTTCTCTCTCTCTTCTCTTTGATCTTTACTATTAAACATTTCCGTTTTCTCGTAATTATTTTCACAAAGTTTTCCACTTTTTTTCCTCAATGAGAAGCAAAAACTTGTTATGTCTCCTGTACGTATCATCTAATTCTCGTTAAAAAAAAAATCCACACCCCTCAACCCTCTTACACCCTTTTTATATGTAAGGGATAACTTGAAATATATATTCCACCTTTCTTCCCACATTTTTCTCTTATAATCAAATATAATCTATAAGGGTTGGATAAATACATATATTCTTGATATATTTTCATAAAACTAGTTAATATCCCCACATATTTTACCCTAATGATATAAACTGTTACCTATGGCAACATTCCATGACATTCAATCTTAATTGATTTCACTTCTATGATGTTCAATCTTAATTGACTTCACTTCCATGATGTTCAATCTTAATTGACATCACTTCCATGACGTTCAATCTTCATTGACTTCATCTCATCCTTATTCCTCTTCACCTTCCACTGCACTCACCTCAGTCTCCCCCATCCACCCTCCCAACACATTACATGTTCAGACGAGATACTTTCCATCACTTTCCCCAATACCTACAAAAAATATTTTGCTGGAAAGAGGGATACTGCAGCAGGCCTTCTGGCCCATACATATCAGGTCTTTCTCAAAGTCACCCATTCCCAGCCACGTATTCATCTAACTTTTTCCCAAAGATACCCATGAATTCGCTTCAGTACCTCTGGTAATAATATGCCAATAAGTGAGAGCATCTCTTTCCCAAGTGGGGGAAGAGACATATAGTGCATAATGCAATCCTTCATTAACCATGTTTCTCCAACACAATTGATTTCATCAATTAACCATTTCTTTATCTCGTTTCACACACCAAAATATATCTGAATTCCATTATTTCCCTATAATTACCAACATGCCCCTCTAATTCCCATCACTCTCCCATAATATCAAGTGCCGTATATTTCCTATAATCATCCTTCTACTCATTTCTCTTAGCCTCTAAACTTATATTGTATCAAATTCCTTTTAACTTACAACATAACTTTGGGAACACTACCTTAGCAACCACCTTTTAACTTTGGACACACCCCATACTGTGTTTGGACAAACTTCATCATAATTATATCAACATTATCAATATCATCATTTTTAGTGACGTCATTAACAATATCACCATGAACATCATTATCATCAACATTAACAGTTGTTCCACGCTAATAATGTAAGAAAAATATCAAAATGAAACACTAAGAAATAAATTTTAATTTATGGGTATGAACACAGGAAGTAGTGTGATGGCCTGTAACATCTGCTCTTAACTAAGTCAGCAAAGCACTCAGCAGGACAGAGGAAGGACAAGGCAAACAATCAGGGGTAGATTTATTTACCCATAAATTCTGTCACGAATATACACTATGTACAATATTAGTTAAAGAGGAACTCAGAATTAAATCGTACAAATTAGAGCTTCTCAAAACTGTAGTGGCCACAACCAGTATCTGTCAAAGTCTACCACCCAGCCAGCCAGGTAAGTTTTTTCCTTGGCTGAAGTAGCCGGCTTCCACATGATTGGCTGGTTGAACTGGACAATAAGTGCAGCAGTGGGGCTCCAGAACTGCTACACTCTGAATTGCTAGTTCACTGGTCGTGAGGGCATGCCAAATGGTTGTTTGACAAATGTCGAATAAAATATGTAACATAATCGACGCACGCCACAATGGATTCCTATATTCTATGGAAGTCAGGGGTTATCAATATGAAACATTATGGTATCACCACTGAGGTAACATGCAGTCAAGTTATCAATGAGTGAGAATTATGACTTCAAATATGGCAGCAACTATTTAAAAATAAATATGTAAGGCTATGTAATATCTTTATGAATAAAATATATGCTGTATAAAGGTGCAGAAAGATGAAGCTTAATCTGACTGTTATAGAGAAAATCACATGAGAAAATAAATCAATAGTGGGGGCAATAATGTTTGAGGTAGTTGTCAAGGAGAAAACTTGCACCGAATGTGAACGTCCCAGGAACTGGAGAGCGGTGGTGAAGGACTCAACGTACTCCAGTCCTAGATAATAAACAAGATATTTCTCCCTGGATGTAATTTTATATCTTCAAGAGGAAGGCTTTATTTGGAATATTAATCCTAAGGATTATTAACCCAAGGCAACTAACTAGTTTCAACAGTATGTAAAGAAAGAATGTTTGTGTCAAGGAAGAAAAAGGGGAAGGGGAGAAAGAGAGAGAGAGAGGAAAGAAGGAAGGAAGGAAAAGAAGAAGAGGAAGAAAGGAAGGAAGGAAAAGAAGAAGAGGAAGAAAGGAAGGAAGGAAAAGAAGAGGAGGAAGAAAGGAAGGAAGGAAAAGAAGAGGAGGAAGAATAGAAAGAGGAGAGACTAAGAAGAAAGCTGAGTTCAGGTTGAAATATGATAATGCTCTTGGTAACTTGTAATTATCTAAGGAGGGTGTGCATAGGAGAAGTGTGGGAGAGGTGTGGGTGCATAATTGAAGCATGGGTAAGTGGGAAAGGTGGGTGTATCACGGGCATTAGGCAGATTGTGGGTGAGCTGTGGACACTGGGAAGTCATGGAAAGAAATGATGAAGGAAATAAAAACAATAAAGATAAACGAGTGTAAGAAGTGAGTGAGGTTGACTGCCTGAGATAAACAAGTGATGGAGTGGGAGACGTGGGTGTCTTGTCGGACAGGAAGCTGCTCCAAGGGAGCACCCAAAGAGCGTCGCTCAGCGGAAAGCTATACAGAGGTAATTTATACTACTGTGATGGGTAGCGGGGACAATACATGGTGGCCGTAGCATAATAATAATAATAATAATAATATCATTATTTTCTACAAGTATATGTACAATGTATACAGGCCTAGCTGACATCAATGACATGCTATTATATAAAAAAAGCATTTTGAGCAAATTAGATCAATTTTTTCCAAGGATACGACCCACACCAGTCGACTAACACCCAGGTACCCATTTTACTGATGGGTGAACATGAAAAACAGGTGTAAGCCATAACGCTTAATGTTTTTGCCCTTGCCAGGAATCGAACCCAGTCCCACAGTGAAGCGAGAGCTTTGCCTGCCAGACCACGAGCCACCCAAAAAGTATGGATCAGCAGTAAGGAGTACAGTGCGGGGATTGCATGGTTCAGCGGAGCATCAGTATCCTGACAGTACACAGAAGGGGTAATAGGGGTCGGTACACAGTGGGGGTAAGAAAAAAAAACATATAGTGGACACATCAGTAGACAGTTCTCAGTGGGGACAGCAGCCTTAAGTACACTGTGAAAGCACTGAAGGAAATTGAGTAGTGGGAGCAGCAGGGGTCAGTATACAGTAGGTGGCAGCAGAAGACAGTACACAGTGATAGGCAACAATTGGTGGTATTGGAGTAAGGCGAGACTGATTCCGTAATCTTCAGTACACATTAATGCCAGATTTATTTAGTTAGTGCAACAAAAAATGGAGTTTCATTAAGGATTGCGGAGGGCAAAAATATGTTGTATTTGGTGGAAAAACTGTCATGAAGCGTTGGTGAACCATATGTTTTGTGTGAAGCAATATATATATATATATATATATATATATATATATATATATATATATATATATATATATATAAAAAGGTTATAAAGATACAGGTCACGTGGTTTAAGTGGTATAGCCTTCAACTCACATTTGAAGAACCTGGAATTAATCACTGCTGTTGCCTCTGTTTACTTAGCGCTTGTGTACCTACTTACTGACCATTATGTCACATCCTGAGGAAGAGGATCAGAAAATCACTAATGGAAGTAAGCCAGACAAGGGGGCTTTCTTGGGTTACTCCGGGTTACAAACCCTCTTATTTTTCCCTCTTATTATTATTTTTTCTTCTTCTACATGAGGGATATTAGTTGGACGTGAGTAGGACTTGCCTAGCATAAGTCGGTAAGCCTACCGCAGAGCTCCTCTGGTCTTGTTATTATGCCAAGAAAGGCTCTGGTAGTTTGTTACTCGCACTGGATATAGAAAGTGAAAATGAGACAGCAAAGCAATATTTCTTTCGGAATAGCCACATAATATTCTTGAGATGACACTGAGATGGTTGGGTAATAATTCAAGACTGGATGTGAGGTCAGTATGGTAACAGTGGAAGTCTTATCGACACTGAAAATAAGGCAAACAGGTAATATCATTTTATTATGGAGACGTTTTGTCCTTGGTGGACGAAACTTCTTCACGATAAAATGTGTATAGATCAAACAGGTACCTCGTAACTCACAGCTAAAGGAACCTGGGTTCAATCCATGGCTTGGCAAGTAATATATGGGCAGGTCTTCTAAAATATATTGTTCTTGTTCATTTAACAGTAAACGTATATGCAGGAGTTTGTCGATTGTTGATGGTGGAATAACTGGGAAGTTCTTGAAGACCCCATTGTTTTTTATTTTGTGTAAGGGAATTAAAGCCTCTTTTAGTTTTATTTCAAATTGTATTGGGAATAATTTACATGTTCTAGAATAAATCTGGCGAAACGTATTGGTACATTTTCTCGACGTCACTACTATCAATGCAATCTTAGCAGTAGGAGATAAAAAAATATAGTGTAAGCCGACTGTTGTGGGTCGCATTCAGAGAAAATTTGTTATGCAAATTTGTTAGACTCCAGTCACACTGAAAGTCGTATCCTGCGAAAAACTGCTAATGTGTAAGAACACTCCAGACATGTTGGAAGGCCCAGGTTGAGGATAACCAAGAGATATAATAGCAGTACTCTAGTCAATGTCGAGACTCACCAGATGTATCAGCAGTATTCTAGATAAAGTCCAGGTTGAGGGTAACCTTCAATAATTGCGAGAGCAACCCACTGATAAAAGTCGATTTTGAGCATAAACTTCTCTATATTTAGCGAAAGTAAAGTGGATAAGGTCGAGGGTGAGAATAAACTTTACCAGATGTAAGCAGTCCCGTATGGGACACACTCTCTAATAACCTCTAGAGCTCTATCAAGGAGCGTGAAATAAATTATTGTCTCTATCCAACAGTAGAAGTCTTTGTCTTCCTCAGTGACCCAATAAGAAACTCAAGACTAATTGGGAAGAGTGGTTCCCAGTTGCTCGTAACTACGGAAGTTGGCTGTTTGCACTCACGGTAAAATACACATTAGTAAAAAATGTCGATCTTTAACACACTAAAAACACATACAAAACCATTCAATATTTTAATGATTGAAAGTTGAAAGGTTATTAATGGTGTTACGAATCACTTTCTACCACAGCAGAAGTGAAGACTCTTGACTGGTTGGGAGCCTTTATGTTGACCGTAACACCGAAAATATTAAATAAACAAGCATTAAAAATTTCAGTCTCAGGAGCATTATTGAAGCCAGCAAAGCCATAATAACCATCAGCTCACAACGATGTTTTGAACATGAGTATCATAAAATAAAACAGAGGCAACAAATAAGGAGTACAAGAAAACACCAATATAAAACATGAAATGTGATTTTAATAGGGCTGGTTGTACTTACTCTCTTCAGAGAATCATTGTCAAGCATTTACAAAAATCTATATCTCAGAGGCCAGTGGCATTTACAGGAGAGAAACGTGTTTGGGTCATGAGCAGTATAAGAAGGAAAATATGTTGGGATAACTAGCATTAAAAAGGAGCAAAACGTGTTGGGGGCAACTAGCATGATAAGGATGGAAATGTGTTCGATCCAAAAGCTATAAAAGGAATGAAACATGGCCACCAATATTATAAGGAGGGAAATGTGTTTGGGCCACCAGCACTGTCAGGAGAGAAAAGTGTTAGGGTCATTAGCATTATACTGGGGTGTCGACCATCATGCAGAAGGAAACTTATTGGGCCACCAGCAGTGTAAAAAGAAACGAAACATGTTTGGGCTCCCCAGCATTTTGTAAGGAAGGAAACGTATTGGGATCACAAGCATTTTGGGGAAGGAAACGTCTTGGTGCTACCACATCTTTAGGTAAGAAACACACCTGGGTCTCCAGCACTGGTATCAGCACTGGTATCAGCAGCATGATAACGGGAGAAACGTGTTGGGAGCCACCAACAGAGCAAGGAGGGAAATGTTTGGGACACCAACAGTGTACCTAGATAAAGGTATTTGGGTCAGCAGCTTTAAAAGAAAAACGGGTTTCGACCAATACCATTATAAGGAGGGAGACCAATATTATAAGGAAGAGAGCAGTTAAGTGCCAGAGTCGTTAAAATGGAGGAAACGTGATGGAACTACAAGTATTTTAAGGAAAAAAACATGTCAGGGTCACTAGCATTATTATGGGGAAAACATGCTAGGGCATGTATGTCAAGTATGGGCCAATAGGCCTGTTGCTGTGTTCCTCCTTATGTCGGGGCCTCCAGGGGCCAGTTACAAGGAAGTAAACGTGTTAGAGCCACCTGCTCTATAAGAAAATAAATGTTGAGATTACCAACATTATAATGAAGGAAACGTGTAGGCTCATAGCAGTATAAGGAAGGAAACGTATTGGGGGACCAGGATAGAAGACTGTGCTGTTTCCTTGAAGCCCATACTAATTATATATAATAATAAAATAATAATAAGAAGAATATTTATTTCTACAAGTACATGATACAATGACTTATTATATAGGAAGCTCCTTGCTACGCAAAGCATTTCGGGCAAATAAGATTAATTTTGTCCCGAAGATGCGACACACACCAGTCGGCTGACATCCAGGTACCTAGTTTACTCCTAGGTGAACAGGGACAGCTGGTGTCTTAGGGAAACGCCCAATGTTTCCAGCCGTACCGGGGATCTAACCACGGACTTCAATGTGAGAACTGAGTGCCCTACCAACTGAGCTACGGGACACCTCGACACTCGGTGGTGAGCCAGGGCTCAGTGCGTTACTGGCCTTGCTGGTCATCTTAAATAATATAAACATCTGAAAAAAAAATAATGGTCTAAACGTATCTAGGGAAGTTCTTTCAGATGTCCGTGGAATTCTTATTGATAAGAAAAAAATTAGTGCGACCTTATGAGTTCAACTTGATGAAAAATCTAAGAGCCATTGACTGAAGAAGCAAAAGTTTTCAAATCAGAAGTTCAACAACTGACATAGAGATTAAAAATTAAAACAGGGTGATGGAGGGACCTGCGAGGTATCACCGAAGGAGGACATTTAAGAGGTCGCCTGATTTATTTTTTTTCTTTCTCCGACTTTTCGATTATATTTTTTTATATAACTCGACAACGTGTCATTCAATTGGATTCAAATTTTTCAACACCTATGAACGGTAACGAGGACGAAATCTAGAAACAATTAGCATTTCCATTATCCTAGAATGGCAAGTATAACGTCCAAAATCCTCAGCAGCATAACTTCAAACGTTCACCTAAGACCCCCCAAAAAAAAAAAAAAAAAAATACAACGACGGCAAAGTGAAATACAACTGTATAAGTAGAGATATGACGACTTTATGGGTAAAATATGAAATTTTTAATTTCCGTTAAATTACGTTAAATAATTTTCATTTAACGTCTTCTATACAAATTTAATATTTAATGGCTGATGCATCTTCCTGCCAGGATAATACCTGGTATTTTAGGATAATGGTTACTTTGAGAGGTTTGAGTTAAATTTGGATAGTACATATCCTAATTTACATTATATTAGTTTCCATATGATGACTTATAAATGCCTCTTCTGATTACCTTCAAATCAAGAACACTAATATTTAACTGCATTATCAACTTATGTTGCACTCTGCATTATTCCATTCGCATATACAATCATATTCGCATGTAATGAGGCACAACTGACTCTGATTATGGAATATGGGGATATCTTCTTCGGATCACTCAGTGACTTAAATGCGTTTAGTTTATTTAAGAAAAAATGGGTTGTAGTCTCATCAGAATGTAAGTTTGTTGCTAAAAATATTGGCATAACAGCCTCGCTGTCAGAAAGAAACGTCAAAGGGTTATTAAGAACTTTGCAGACGAAATGGCAAATATTTTAGAAAATCAGTTAAAATGTAATGTTAATGATGTTCTCCTAAGGTGCTTTAACTGAAAAGTGACACAGTGAAGAGAAACTAAGGACAGCACAGTGGTAAGCAGGTGACAGTACACAGTGGAGGAACTAAGGACAGCACAATGGTAAGCAGAAGGTGACAGTACACAGTGGAGAGGAACTAAGGACAGTGGGGGCAGAATGAGACAGGTGGGGACAACCCACAGTGGATAATATTGGTGAAAGGAGAGATTGCTTTGTGGTAATTTAAAGAATATTTTAAAGGCAAATTTATTAATTTATATTTAACTGGTGCAAAAAGATTGAAAATACATTTGGTGTTAGCCGACTGTTGTGAGTCGCATATTGGGAAGAAATAAAAAAAAAACCTGTTGGAAATAAGTCAGCCAGAGTGACTTTCTTGGGTTATTCTAGATTAGTATCCATTAGGAATAATAACCCGAAAAAATGCTTCTTCTGCTAGAGGGGAAGGGTGATACTTGGGCGTGAGTAGGATCTGCCTAGCACAGGCCAGTAAGCCTTCCGAAGAGCTCCTGTGTTGTTGCTATGCCAGAAAATACTTAGGTTGGTATTTTCTTACACAAAATGGATGTGGAATGTGGTAATGAGACAGCAAAGCAATATTTTCCCGGAGTAGCCACATAACGTTCTTGAGAAGACACTGCGACGGGAGGCTATAATTCAAGACCGGATATGAGGTCAAGTGTACAGAAAATAAGAATGAAAGATAATGCGAATCTACTAACACTTTAATTCCCATTTTTTGGTTAGATAATTGCGAAGCAATATTTAGTGTGTTTAGCCTGTTGCTTAGATAAAACTGATTAATGACCTGGAGATCTATATAGATGAAGATTTCGTTGTTAATTAGATAGCACACATTTAATAAGGATAAATTCCAATAGCCATGCAAGTTTAACCTATGACACTGAATAAGCTTTTCCACAATAAATTAAATTCCCATTAACTAGAAAGAATTATTTTCGTTTGAAAATAAAAGCTTCCCAATTTCCTCTTAAATACATTTGGTTCAGGTAACAAATTCGTCAAGAAAATTCCCAAAATACATTGCCAGTCATAAGTAATCAGAATTTAAGGTCATTTTCTTGACAACTTACATGTCACTAGCGATATATTCTCTTGGTCATTACTACAGAATTTATGCTTATGGACCGGGCTGTCTCTTCCTATTGGTTCGTAATATACTTCCTTGAAAGTCTGGCACCTGGTACCAGACTGCTAGGCGCCGCCCTGTTGCCTGACTCTTAGAAGCTTTTTTTCATGGACACACCTGTCCGTACTTCTTATTCCCTTTGCATCTTAGCAAGCTCTTGAAAAAGTGTTGGTTGCATCATGAAAGCCTAGAGCTATCTTTAAATTCTACCCTATAGTTGTTTTGCATATATGGGATCCACCTCTTGGGCAAATTAAGACCCATAGCCTCAGAGTAGTAAATAAAAAGACTAATAAGAAATATTTTTTGGATATCTTTCTGAAGTCCTTTGAATAGTCAGCTTCCTCTTCACGCCATCTTTTATTTCACCAATAGGTATATTTCATTACGTAATATGCAACACAAGGCTTACAGTATACACTGATGGCACATAGATGACACAAATATGAATAAATATTAGGGATGAGACTATTCCAAAATTTTAGGCAATGCCAAAACCAATACCAATTTCAGCCGATACCTATACTGATATTTTATTATGACTATGCTGAATATATAATTGAAAATTTATTGCACAACGGGTATCAAATCAAACAGGAGGGTTAAATATTAAATAACTTAATTTCACTAAGTTGATAATGTCACTACTCATTACTTGGCTTGTTGTGTTAGTTACTTGTTGTCAAAGGTACTTGCAATAGTGTGTGTGCTCAATTGTACTCATCTAATTGTGATTGCAGGGATCGAGTCATAGCTCTTGGCCCCGTCTCTTCACTGATTGCTACTATGTCCACTCTCTTCCTGCTCCATGAGCTTTATCTTACCTCTTCTTAAAGCTTTGTATGGTACCTGCCTCCATTATATCACTCTTAAGACTATTCCTCCTCCTGATAACTCTGACTGAAGAAATATTTCCTAACATCCCTATGATTTACCCGAGTCTTCAACTTCCAGTTGTGACCCCTTGTTGCTGTGTCCCATCTCTGAAACATTCTGTCAATATCTACCCTGTCAATTCCTCTCAGTATTTTATATGTCGTTATCATGTCCTCCTATTCCTCCTGTCTTCCAGTGTCGTCAGGTCGATTTTCCTTAACCTCTCCTCGTAGGACATGCCCCTTAGCTCTGGGACTAGTCTTGTTGCAAACCTTTGCACTATAATTTCTTGACGTGTTTGACCAGGTGTAGGTTCCATACTGGTGCTGCATACTCCAGTATATGGTTGACATACACGGTGTACAGTGTCTGAATGACTCCTTACTTAGATGACGAAACGCTATTCTCAGGTTTGCCAGGTGCCCATGTGCGGCAGTTATTTGGTTGATGTGCGTCTCAGGCAATGTGCTCGGCATGATGCTCACCCCAAGAACCTTTTCCTTGAGTGAAAGAGGTTTTGAAATAAATAACAATACGTAATACCTTCTTCACTTCGTTGCTCACTGCATGTGACAGAATTTGATGAAATAACCTATCACTGGTCTGGTGTTCCGGGGTATCGGAGTGACCGCTTGCCTTCGACTAGGGGCCCACACTATTCTGGGATCTGGCCGAGTGGAGAAGGTACTACGTATTTTGATGCAGTGTGTAGATTCGAATCCTGCTGTGGACTGAAAAATAATGTTTGTAAATAATTTGGTCTGTTTTCGAATTGTTAAGCATTATATATATATATATATATATATATATATATATATATATATATATATATTAATTTATATATATATATATGCGTTGTGGCTTGCTAAAGGTAATTTACATTTTATTCAGCACATGTCACACACCCATATAGGTATGCCCTCGAGATTCAGATGTTAAGAATATAATGAGCGGGGCCCCGTCTTATGCTAGCACCTTGGTTCAACCCAGCCAATGATATACCCGTGAAGCGATGTGGTACACTTATGAATCAACATTGGCAGACTAACATCCGAGCCTGGTCGAAGACGGTTCTCACCATGTCTATATATATATATATATATATATATATATATATATATATATATATATATATATATCTGAAATAACTTCCTACGAAAGCAAAAGACTATGAGTACAATAATAGAAAACAATAAGTGTCCGGGGCCCAAGACTAGAATAATTCAATAACGACAATAATGCTCTGCTTGTCTTCAACAGATACCTAAGTTGGTACCCGATCAGCCGGGCTGTGTTTCGTCCATTTAACTGAGACCAGCAGTAATAGCCTGGTTTATCAGTCCCTGACCCACCGAGAGGCCTGGTTGAGGACCGGGCCTCGGGGGCGTTGTCCCTCGGAACGACCTCCAGGTAGCAGATAGGTCTGGAAGGTTGTGGGAGTAGATAAGTTGTGGGATGGGGATGGTTGTGTTGCAGTGGAAGGTTGTGTTGTGGGTATGAGGAAGGTTGTGGGGATAGGGAAGTCTGTGAGGGGTGGCAGACACACACAACAGGGTAGGCCGAACGTGTGTCTGCCTACTGAGGTCGTCTTAATGAACCGACTTCCTGCTGGAACTGATGTGCGACAATACTGTGTAGTGGGGAGGTGGTCGATAGTGGTAGCGGGGGATAAGAGGCAGGAGTGTTGAGTGTAGTGCTGGTTAAGAGGTTGTGGTGGGTGAGGGAGTAGTGGTGGTTGAGGAGTAGTAGGCTATTGAGATGTAGTGGTAGTTGTGGGAAAGTGCTGGTTGAATGGCTATCATAGTGGTTGAAGGGTAGTGGTGGATGACAAGTAGTAGGGGATGAGAAGTTGTAGTGGTGGTAGTAGTTGTAATACTCGTGGGGGTAATGGTGGTTGAGAGGCAGTGGATGAAGATAGTGGTGGTTGTGGGGTAGTGGAGGGTGAGACAGTGTAATAGCGGTGGGTGAGGGGAGTAGTTTTGGTTGTGGGATAGTGGAGGTTGAAGGGTAGTGGAGGTGCTAGTGGTAGGAATGGGTGAAGTGTACTGCTGGGTGAGGGATAGCGGTAGTTCATTGTATCTAGTGAATGTGAGGCAAATGAACGGAATTTTTCCTATTTTATTGTACTCTTGTTACTTGGAGGCCACCTGGAGTCGATTTTAGGGGTCACCCCCCCCCTTCCCGCAGCCCGGTCCAAGAACAGGCCTAAGGGGTTGCTGGCCTGTTCGACCAGGCTGCTGCTGCCGGTCTCACGTAGTCCAACACTGGCAACACAGATTGGATCTGACCTGAAGTATATATCAAGTTAATTCTTGAAAACCGCTAGGAGTTGGTACGTCATTCCCTTAACGCACAAAGGGAGCGTGTGAAGATGCCTGAAGTTTTTTTTTCTTTTTTATCCTTCCATCAAAATTCGTTTTGAGAAAGCCTCATCCAATCGGCTTCAAATTTTCAATGCCTTTTACTGTAATGGGGAAACGGTTCATGCAACCACTGGTATGTATGGGTGCTCTCTGATCAATGCTAAACAACCCCTTTGCTTAAAAGTACATAAGTTACGCTCATGTGCAGGAATTAGGTTTCTGTTCCGAACTCATGAAGCAGGTTGATCGATTAATTACTTCTTAATCTCTTTCGTGCTACTGTCTACAAATTTGTCACCTGTCTATTTGACTGATGAAGCCTGTGTAGGCAAAAACGTTTTGGAATATACTTAATCGTTGCACATGTATCTTATTTATCTCAAAGAAAGCCTCACTGTATTCTAATTAGAAAGTAGGAAATGTTATTGGCGTGTATTTGAAGCATTTTGCCAATTTTGTGTTAGTGTGAAAATTTTCCTGTTATATCACGTTAAATTTAATTGAGTATACTACATTTGAAATGCTTCGATATCTAATGACTGATAGATCTTTTCTAAGGATACTACTCAGTACGTTTAATTTAAGCTGGTGCAGATTTGTCGATATAGTAAATCGTTAAAAAAAAATCGGTCAATGGATTTTGTAGGATAACTGAATAATGCCTACTCTGATCGGCTTCAACCTTTCAGCGCTGGTGTGTGTTACTGAACACAAAGTTCGCTTTGCTCTCAATTTGTAAATATTATTAAATAAATTGTTGCATTGATTTTTATTCGATAACTACCACTACAATGCCTCTTCTGATCGGCTTCAGAATATTAACACTGATGCCTTCGATAAGAAACATGATTCCCCCATAATTTTATCTGCGTTGGTGGAAATTAAATTTTTACTGGCATTGTTAAAATACCTGGAATCGTTCGACTCAGAACAATTACTGAAGAATGTCTTTTCTGACAGTCTTCAGTCCTTTAGTGTAAGTGGCTTTATTAAAAGAAAGCTTAAAGCTTGACATGCAGCTTGACTTGACATGCAGCTTGATTTGACATGCAGTTTGAGCTGGGTAAATTTTAATTTGCTAATTAAAAAAAAAACTGTTTTTCATGTAATAATTAGACAAAACTTTTTCTGATCGGCTTCAACCACTAGGCACTTGTGTATCTAAATGGGAAGTATTTTTGGGTTGAAGGTGGGCTGTGTAAGTACCAATTTACCAGTTTTATTGAAAAAACTACTTCGAATCGGACTTTCTTAAAAACTGAAAATAAAATATTTCCACGTTTTATGGCGTTTTCTCTACGAGGTTAGTGATCCCTTATTCTTATATATTTGTGAACATTTATTTGTGTATGTTTTTCTAGCGCTCAGTCCCTATGAAAGCCAGTTCAACAGATTTCCTTGTTGTCAGGAGAAGGATGTAGGCTACACGGCATTCAATTTTTTTTATGAGGGTCTGTAGGCAGTTTCCATTGACGGGAATTTTTTTTTTTTGGCTGTACTTCGTTGAGTGACACATTTTAAAGGTCTTCTAATACTGATTTCAAACGCATATATGACTATCGAAAATGTAAATTTACGGGGAGATAATCATGTTTTTTTTTTTTATGATTGTTCTGTGCCTAATAGCACAATATAATAAAGATCTGAAGAATAAGAGGCACAATACCGTGACTGGAACAATACACAAATAACCAGCGCTAAGGAGAGTGAAATTTATAAATAGTCCAAATCGGAAGAAACGTCGATGTGACTTATCATTGTGTATTTTAAGGAGGCAGGTACCAGGGTCTCTCACCCTCGCACCTGCTTTGTCAGGGGGCAGGTACAAGGGTCTCACCCTCGCACCTGCCATGTCAGGGGGCAGGTGTGGGAAGTTCACATCCTTCATCCACCTTGTCAGGAGGCAGGTGTGGGAAGTTCACATCCTTCATCCACCTTGTCAGGAGGCAGGTGTGGGAAGCTCACACCCTTCATCCACCTTGTCAGGAGGCAGGTGTGGGAAGCTCACACCCTTCATCCACCTTGTCAGGAGGCAGGTGTGGGAAGCTCACACCCTTCATCCACCTTGTCAGGAGGCAGTTGTGGGAAGCTCACACCCTTCATCCACCTTGTCAGGAGGCAGATGTGGGAAGCTCACACCCTTCATCCACCTTGTCAGGAGGCAGATGTGGGAAGCTCACACCCTTCATCCACCTTGTCAGGAGGCAGATGTGGGAAGCTCACACCCTTCATCCACCTTGTCAGGAGGCAGGTGTGGGAAGCTCACATCCTTTATCCACCTTGTCAGCAGTGTGTATGAGACTCACGCCCCGACGTCCACGCTGTCATGAGGTATGTGTCAGGACTCGTATCCTAGTATGTACCTTATAAGGAGGAGGTGTAACTTAATTTTAAACTCTAAGAAAAATTACAGTTAATCAAGAAGATGCAACCTAAACAAAGCTCGATTTGGGCTCTGCTCCAGGTAATTTTTTTTTAAAAGCTGTACATATTATTGAAATCAGTATGAAGAGAGCTTTAAGGCAGGTGCGAGGGTGAGAGACCCTGGTACCTGCCCCCTGACAGGGCAGATGAAACAATAATGTAGTATTCTGTACTTGCTAGTATCTTGTACTTGGTAGTATCCTGTTCTTGCTACTAGCCTGTACTGCTAGTATCATGTACTTGCCAGGATCATGTACTAGCTCTAGCTTGTACTTTCTAGTATCATGTACTTCCTAGTATCTGTACTTGCTAGTAGTCTGTACCTGTTAGTATCCTGTTCTTGCTATTAGCCTGTACTTGTTGCTATCCTGTAGTTTCCAGTATCCTGAAAACCACTGGTTTATACTACTCCCTCCTATCGTTCTACTACTCAACGCCCAGCCTCCCTCTCATATATGTACCAGCTCCCTTCCCTTCCCTGCTAATATTTTGTACTAGTTAGTTTCCCTACTGGCTAGTTTTCTGTACTTATATGCCTGTCTTAACAGGTGTGGACCTTTAAAGATGTTCCTTTTTAAATTCCCCCCACCTCCTATTTATTCTTTACATCAGTGGATTCTCATAGGTACCTTGTGCATGAGCGTTTTGGCTCACCACACCAGTCTCCAGAACCACGATCGTTTTATCTACTGGGTTAAGCCCTGGTGCTATCTCTTCCACTCATAACCTTCCTCTCACCAGTCTACTCTTTCCCTATCCCCACTTCCCCGTTCACCCCACAAGGGTCTTACCTATACTCTCTTGATCTTGTACTTGTTTTGAGATCGTTGTACATTATCATCAAACAGGAAATAGAGAGAGAGAGAGAGAGAGAAGAGAGAGAGAGAGAGAGAGAGAGAGAGAGAGAGAGAGAGAGAGAGAGAGAGAGAGAGAGAGAGATTGTGGTTAGATAAGTGTTTAATGAAGCTATAGAAAGAAGAAAATTAAGAAAATCACTGGGCAAAATATTAGATAAAGAAACAGAGGTGCAAGAATTATGATTACTTGTCAACAAAATGAATAAATGAGCACGAAACGGCCTCAACCTCCGCGCTCTTACGTGAAATCCATCAACAGACGATATTCTAAAATGGTATAAACCTTGAAAATGGATACCGAGAAACTGGTTTTAAAAAACACCTGAGCAAATACTAGGTCATACTTGTGCTGGGACTTTGATCACTTCTAACTCACACAGAGGTTAAAATGACATTTTAACATGCAACACTGGTAAATCACTGAAGAAAATGTCAGGAAAGTGGAGGAGAAATATGGAAAAAGGCTTATTGAGAAGAGAAAATTGGCAAAATTCACCTATAGAGGAAAATCAGTAAGCCCGCCTCACGGCAACCACTCACAGCACGCTCCCATTTTCGTGTACGAGGTGCTGCCGGTTGACTCGTGAAGAATTTTACGTAAATAATAAATACCTCGTCTCCCGAGGGTAGAGGCGGGGGCCGTGGAATTTGATGGTAATATATGCTCTAACTTCCGCCCCAACGCCGCACTCCTTCACAGTGTCCCGGAACGACTGGTCAATATTGGTCAGGATGCACACCGTAGTGTTGATAAAGTGCACAATATTGAGTCTCCTCTAGTGTACTGTAAGAGTGTTTGCTTATGTACATGTACAAGTGGTTGCAGGAGTCGATTCCCAGCTCGTAGCCTCTAAGGCAAAAGCATACCTGTACTTGAAACTACTTACTGAATCTGCCTCCACCAAATCCTCATCTACTAAAACCGAAGCCTCCTTCTTTATGAAGTTCTCGGTTTTCATCTGTCTTCTTGTCCCTTTTTCTCTTACATTAAATAGTCTTTTCCTTTTCCCTGTTAAAACCCTAGAGTATTTTTGGTTTCAAGATTGTCGCCTATGGCTCTCATGTCTTCCAAAGAATACAGTTTCATTCCCCTTTATCTTTACTTGCATGTCATTACTCTTAACTATGAAACTGTTCTGGTTACAGGCCTTTGACCGTTTTCTGTCTATTGGCTGGGCTTAATCAAGCATGGTTTTCTTGTGTTACATAATCTGAAATATATCTGACATATAATGCGTATAGGCTCCTAAATGACTTTGTCGGTGCCTAAAACATATTTTTAGGTTAACGAGTCTCTCATAAACTGCGAAGAAAATTTGTGGATGTGCGCCTCTCTTGATAGACTTGGTTTTATTTTTATTCCTTAATCGTTCTCCTTGTTTCTTTTTTCTCTTACGCTTTATTCACCGTTTTGTCTTAATTCCCTTCTCATATTCTCATAACTTCACACTAGCTAGGATTGAAACCAGTACTATTCGCTTAGTTTAACTAAAAGGGGGAACAAATTGGACAAAAACACTAAATTTTCTGAGAGTTTATAGTTAAATATTTTGTTGGGAACTATGAAATTTTTTATATCAAGAATGATTTAATTTTCATAATTTATATATTTAAAAGTAAACACTTAATCGCAAAGAAATAGTATTATGTAGGATTTTAGCAAATTAATCACCAATTTTTATAAATCAAAGATTTTGTATATAGAATACTTCATAGTCTTTATTAGTTTTAAAGATATTATACGAATACGGTGTGTATTTCATATGTAGCTACTGTACATGACAGGTAGAGCAGTTAAATGGCACAAGACAGCCATGAAATTAAAATAAACAAGAGGACTCATTGCAAAACATTAACGGCATCTAGATGTGCAAGTAGATAATTCAGTGTCTTCTCTATTTCACATATTTATATCTGCAAGGTTCAGTTCACTTCAGCTTATATGTACTTCTCCCACCACAGCCTTTGTGCGTTTGCAGTTGTACTTAACTCACTGCATGCTTCTGATGCCAGGGGTGGGGGGGAGGGGTCGTGGTGCACACAAGTGCCAAGAATAGTTGGCCTTGTACCGAGTTCAGCCTCATCCCTCAGGAGATCAAGGTCAGTCACTGCAGACTCACGCCAGGTAGACAAGCTGGTTTCTACAGTGTATCCAGTTTTCCACCAATTTACTCCTTTTTTGGGCAGAATAAATCTTCCTGTGACTCACCGACAAACTTCTGGTTGCTATAATAGCGTTCGAGGAGACTGAAGATGTTGTCCACGTCTTCCTCACAGTAAGGATTGACTGTAGTGTAGGTGAAAGCCTCGGATCTTTGGGGTAGGACTTCCTCCCTGACCACGCAGACCTCTTCCCCATTCATAAAGAAGGTAGATACAGTATGATAGTTTGTGGAGCTGTAGAAACGGACAAGGTCTGGGTTTGTTCTTCTAGTCCACGAGCTATGGCATTGACATGCAAATGAGCAAAAAAAAAAATTCAGTACCACAGAACACAACGTCAGATGTAACGTTCCTACCAGGATCTCAAACAATATCGTTACCCTCTCTCCGAATCACGCAGACTGACAAGCTAAACTGCAATCTATCTTGTTGGTGAATGAGAAGTTTGGTGTCCGCTGGCTCCTGATGCATGGGTGAATGCTCTCATCTTCACGTAACTCTTTCTCTTATTGTCTGATGTGGTTCTCTCCCTTCAATAATACCTTCCAGTTTTATTACGTGGTCTATATTTCACTTTTATGTGGTCACTAGCACTCATTGACTTAACTTATTTATCATCAGGTCCAACTCTGTTGATTTATCCCTTCCATTTAGTCTTGAAGCATTTTTTAGAGTTGACTCATGAAGTGTTTCATGAGTCAACTCTCCAAGTCGATTTGAATGTGATTAAAAATACCTGTGCTAGATGAGAAGTTGTGTGTTTTTCTGTGTCATCCACCTTTGTTCCACCTTATTCACCTATATTTACAGCAGCCCTGTATTCTTTGAACTCCTGCATTGGTCTCCAGCTGGTCAGTGGTGGGTTGCAAATAGCTATTACTGTAACTTTTAGCCTCTCAGTTATGATTAAATCTAATATGTGGTCATTGAATTCTTTATTGTATATCACTGACACTCGAAACTTCTGTTGGTCTGACCAGGAAATGTACCCTTGCATCTGTTTCCTCTTTTTTTGTCAGGTTATTCATTGTTTATCATAAAAAAATACTATATTACATTTTATTGTACAACATGCAAATAATGGTATGTAGGTTAAATGTACAGTTTATATATATATATATATATATATATATATATATATATATATATAATATGTCGTGCCGATTAGGTAAAACTTGCGATTTTGGCTTAAATAGCAACGCTCACCTTGCCATATAAGACAAGTGAAAATTTGTGTATGCAATAATTTCGTCAAAATCATTCTGAACATAACGAAAAAAATATATTTCATTGTGTTTGTTTATTATTAAATTAATGTTAACGTATTTAAAATATATTTAGTTGGGTTTGGATAAATTAAATTGCGCTTGTTGTAATAAGGTTAGGTAGGTTTTCAAAGTTTCTCTTGGTACAAAATTATAAATTCTTACATTAACATAAATGAAAAAATATATATTTAAACGTATAAGAGAAAATTTTAGAAAGGACTTAATTTTAGATGAGTTCTTGCTAATTGACCAGTTTTACCTAATCGGCACGACATATATATATATATATACATATATATATATATATATATATATATATATATATATATATATATATATATATATATATATATATATATATATATATATATATATATTTCAACAAGTCGGCCGTCTCCCACCGAGGCAGGGTGACCCAAAAAGAAAGAAAATCCCCAAAAATAAAATACTTTCATCATCATTCAACACTTTCACCACACTCATACATAATCACTATCTTTGCAGAGGCGCTCAGATACGACAACTGAGAATAGTCCCTCCCAGCTGTCACTATCCCAGACCCCTCCTTTAAAGTGCAGGCATTGTACTTCCCATTTCCAGGACTCAAGACCGGCTAAATCAATTAACTGGTTTCCCTGAATCCCTTCATAAAATGTTACCCTGCTCACACTCCAACAGCTCGTCATGTCGCAAAAACCATTCGTCTCCATTCACTCCTATCTAACACGCTCACACATGCTTTCTGGAAGTCCAAGCCCCTCGCCCACAAAACCTCCTTTACCCCCTCCCTCCAACCTTTTCTAGGACGACCCTACCCCGCCTTCCTTCCCCCTCAGATTTATATGCTCTCCAAGTCATTCTACTTTGATCCATTCTCTCTAAATGACCAAACCACCTCAACAACCCCTCTTCAGCCCTCTGACAAATACTTTTTAGTAACTCCACACCTTCTCCTAATTTCCACATTCCGAATTTTCTGCATAATATTTACACCACACATTGCCCTTAGACAGGACATCTCCACTGCCTCCAGCCTTCTCCTCGCTGCAGCATTTGCAACCCATGCTTCACACCCATATAAGAGTGTTGGTACCACTATACTTTCGTACATTCCCTTCTTTGCCTCCATGGATAACGTTTTTTGTCTCCACAGATACTTCAACGCACCACTCACCTTTTTTCCTTCATCAATTCTATGGTTAACCTCATCCTTCATAAACCCATCCGCTGACACGTCAACTCCTAAATATCTGAAAACATTTACTTCTTCCATAATCCCTCTCTCAAATGTGATATCCAATTTTTCTTTATTTAAATCGTTTGATACCCTCATCTATACCCTTATCTATGTTCACTTTCAACTTTCTACCTTTACACACCCTCCCAAACTCGTCCACTAACCTTTACAACTTTTCTTTAGAATCTTCCATGAGCACAGTATCATCAGCAAAAAGTAACTGTCAACTCCCATTTTGCATTGAATTCCCCATAATTTAATCCCACCCCTCTCCCCAACACCCTAGCATTTACTTCTTTTACAACCCCATCTATATATATATATATATATATATATATATATATATATATATATATATATATATATATATATATATATATATATATATATATATATAAGAGTAGTAAGGTGATGAGGGTATCAAACGATTTAAATAAAGAAAAATTGGATATCACATTGGAGACAGATATTATGGAAGAAGTAAATGTTTTCAGATATTTGGGAGTTGATGTGTCAGCGGATGGGTTTATGAAGGATGAGGTTGACCATAGAATTGATGAAGGAAAAAAGGTGAGTGGTGCATTGAGGTATCTGTAAAGACAAAAAACGTTATCCATGGAGGCAAAGAAGGGAATGTACGAAAGTATAGTGGTACCAACACTCTTATATGGGTGTGAAGCATGGGTTGCAAATGCTGCAGCGAGGAGGAGGCTGGAGGCAGTGGAGATGTCCTGTCTAAGGGCAATGTGTGGTGTAAATATTATGCAGAAAATTCGGAATGTGGAAATTAGGAGATGTGGAGTTACTAAAAGTATTTGTCAGAGGGCTGAAGAGGGGTTGTTGAGGTGGTTTGGTCATTTAGAGACAAGGGATCAAAGTAGAATGACTTGGAGAGCGTATAAATCTGTAGGGGAAGGAAGGCAGGGTAGGGGTCGTCCTAGAAAAGGTTGGAGGGAAGGGGTAAAGGAGGTTTTGTGGGCGAGGGACTTGGACTTCCAGCAAGCATGTGTGAGCGTGTTAGATAGGAGTGAATGGAGACGAATGGTTTTTGGGACATGACCATCTGTTGGAGTGTGAGCAGGGTAACATTTTGTGAAGGGATTCAGGGAAACCAGTTAATTGATTTAGTTGGACTTGAGTCCTGGAAATGGGAAGTACAATGCCTGCACTTTAAAGGAGGGGTCTGAGATAGTGACAGCTGGGAGGGACTATTCTCAGCTGTCGTATCTGAGCTCCTCTGCAAAGACAGTGATTATGTATGAGTGTGGTGAAAGTGTTGAATGATGATGAAAGTATTTTCTTCTTGGGGATTTTCTTTCTTTTTGGGTCACCCTGCCTCGGTGGGAGACGGCCGACTTGTTGGAAAAAAATAATATATAGTACAAAAGATATAAGAGATACATTGTTGATATAAAGATGGCATATACAGTACATGAAATGTGAGTGATACATGTTTAGTACATATTGTTACGTGTTTGTCACTGATTATAATGCAAAAATCTCATCCAGCTCCTCAGAGCTGGGACGCGTGCCCAAAATACAGCAGGCATTACCCCTCTGAACAGCAGTGCTGAGTCGCTGGAATAGAAAACTAGCTGCCCTGGGATCCCTAGTTACCCTGATGAGTCTTTTGCCCAGCTCCTTAATGAACTTAGATGCACTCTTTCCCCATGAGCCTAGGGTCTCCGAGCCTATGGGACCAAACATATAATGATGGGTAAGTTCTCTGTATTTTCTAGACTTTTGCGACTCCCTGAAGTTGCCAGCTGCCCCTCCTTCCTCCCTGGTGTATTGGAGATAGGTATCAGTCCAGGCTTGAAGGGTGATACCATCTGGACTCTTTTGGCTGCAACCAGATCTGCATAGTTGGGGTGGCTCCCTTACTGCTGGGCATCCTTGCCTATATCCAGCTGAAACAAAAGGAAAGAGACCTGGGAAATGTTCTTGTACAGCTGCTAATACTACGTCTCTTTTCAGGAGATTAAATGCATTCTTGAAATCTAATTTTACCACTGCATTGTCCTCAGGCAGGTTGTACATATACGCCCTTGTTGCATGAACCGCTGCTTCACTTCTTTGAGATTATTATTATTATTATAATCAAAAGAAGCGCTAAACCACAAGGGTTATACAGCCACTTCCTTGAGAGACCCCAAAGCAAAGCTGGTTTGGTTGAAGCATCATGACCGCCTCTCTGAGAATACTTCTGACAGCAACTTTGGAAACGAGGCGGCAAAAAAGTGTTGCCCACTGCAATTGGCCTAATTCCTCCATCCTTCTTTTTAAGGGCAAAAAGTGATGCACTAAAAAAGAATGTTGTGCCGAATAGGTAAAACTGGTCAACTAGGAAGAATTCATTTAAAATTAAGTCCTTTCTAAAATTTTCTCTTATACCTAACCTTATTATAAGAAGCGCAGTTTATTTTAGCCTAATCCAACTAAATATATTTTAGATAAGTTTACAATCATTTAATAATAAACAAACACAATGAAATATTTGGTTCAGAATGATTTTTGCGAAATTATTGCATACACAATTTTTCGCTTGTCTTATTCGGTAAGAAGAGCGTTGCTATTTAATCCAAAATCGAAAGTTTTACCTATTCGGCAATATAATATATATATATATATATATATATATATATATATATATATATATATATATATATATATATATATATACACACTGACATGAAGTGAAGTTGTGCAGTGGTAATCGCTTTATTTGTGCACAATAGCAGTCATGTAAAATTTATATATTAAAGAAAAAACTCTGCACAAGCCTCTCCGAACTAGTGATTCTGTTTATAGAAAAAGTTTATCTTTCAATAGAGCTCCGGAGAAGAAAGTTTGTAAAATTCAAATCGAGGAGAAAATTTTCAGGCTGCCACAAATATTAAAATAGCCTCGCAAACTATTTTCTCTGGTACGTGTGTGTGTGTGTATATATGTATCCTTCGGGTTCTCCTCATAGTCTAATTTGCTTAGCTTTGAAACATGTCTCGTTGCGAGTCTCAATACTTTTTCCAGTTTTTTGATGTGCCTTATCGGGTGAGGGAGTTCCACGCTGGTGCTGTGTACTCCAAGACGAGCTGGACAAAAGTGGGCTCATTGACATTTATGTCAGCAGATGTGAGGAATTGAGCAGCACCTGCGTAGCACTGAAACATCACTTATCACCTTATGAAATAAAAGACCCAAACATCACTCTTATGCAGAATAAAGGCAGCTTTCTAGCATAATATATATTTCAAACACGCTCGTACTATACCGCTCTTCACTGGAGACGACACCACTTCTACTACTATACTACTATTATTGATACTGCTGTTCCTTCTTCTGCTTCTTCTGCTACTTCTTTTTCTGCTTCTTTCCCCACCCTCCTGTAAATATACTAATTGAATACATGAAATGTATGTACTGGTTTAAGAAATCTCTTATGGACAAAAGTTGCCTTAATAAATGTCTTGCCACCAATAATTAAGCATATTAAATATGTTGCTCTACACAGGTGCTTATTAAATAAGTGAGAAAATTTAACCTTCCGACACCCCTTGTTCCGCTGTTAATTGTAAACAAAGGTAAAACACCTAAGTGAGATGCGGAAAATTCATAATAAACAAATATAACAATTTAGTGAAGTGTTGGAGCCTCGAACCTGTGAAGTTTCAGTCCTGGAAGAACCATTCGTATGCTCTCCCACTACATAATAGAAGGTCATAAGAAACCTTATGACCCTTATCTGTGTATTCGTAGAGCATTAGACTAGTAATCTCGGAACCACTAGAACACTGGTTCGAGACTCGATCACTCCAGTGAACCGATTCGCCAAATTTTTGTTCACTTATTTTATTGTTGACGTTCTTGTTGTTGACTTTCACGTTTCTTGTTTCCCAGCAGATGTTTCATGGTCTGTCTTATGTGAATAACTGAAATGTTTGTGTGTTCACCTTGCTGAGTTTGCAGGTGTTGACCTCCAGGTCTTGTGCCTGCTTTATAACTCTGAGCTGGTTGAAGTGACCACTCTGTTTCATATTTGTTTTTATAAAGCTATGTTGTTTCTTTAATGACCTGTATCTCAGTGGTCAGGACACTTGGTTAAAGCCGGATTAGTCCACAGTTTGATCCGCTGACAAGACGCGTTGTATCGGAAAGGCTCCTTATACCTAGTTTCCTGGTTAGCCTAGCAGTAAACAGGTGCGTGTGTGTTTAACAGCTGCTGTTGGTCGCTTTCTGTCTGGTCAAGCGTTCAGGTTAGCATGTTAAGGTAAAGTTGTGTAAAAAAAAAAGTTTTTTTTTTGTCTTCTCGTTCGTGACCCTTTCTAGTAATCATGTTTATGTTCCTTTCTAGTAATCATGTTTGTCCCTTTCTAGTAATCATGTTTATGTCCCTTTCTAGTAATCATGTTTATGTCCCTTTCTAGTAATCATGTTTATGTCCCTTTCTAGTAATCATGTTTATGTTCCTTTCTAGTAATCATGTTTATGTCCTCTCTAGTAATCAATCGATTATAGTTCACCCTCTCATTACCCCGGAGTATTTTGTAAGTCTTGATCCTATCTCTTCTTACTCTGTTAGTAACAGTTTCCATTATGTGAATCGGTAAATCCGTTTGGGTCATTCAACTCAGTGAGTGGGCGAAGGCTTGATCCTCCGAAGGTTTTGTTTGCATGTTTTGGTACCAGCTTGGTGCTGCATACTCGAGGATTGCTCCTACGTTTCTTAAATAATATTTTAATATTTTTCCTTTTTTTTTTTTTTTTACATTAACAGCTTTTTTTTTTTTAACCGAAGATTAGATAAAGTCGCTCTTCTTCCAGGCAACATGTTTTATTCAGGGTTATAGTGTCAATTCTAACGTTAGCTAACGCTGTTAATGTTATTCTGTTTATTGAGGGCGTGTGTGCGCGTGCGCGTGGCCAGCAAGGCGCAAGAGCGAAGGGGATATCCCCGCCTGCACGCTATCCATAGTCAATGAAATCACTTCCTCCTCTGTTATAGCCAAATGTCTTCCATTCCCAAACATTGAAGTTCCACGCCCCGTGGGGGTAAGACAGAGCTATACCCACCTCGATGTTAAAGTTGTCTGTAGTGTGAGCATGCTGGCGGCGAGGCGACTTAAGAGCGTTCCAGGTCTGAAGTCCCTTTGGGTTAGAGAGCCGCCGTTTTGTGGGGAGGTTTTATTTATACATATCTGGCTGGCTGATGGTATCACTTCTCCATGCTCTAAACTGTAACATTGCTATGTAACGCTACTTGGTAACGTTATCAAACGTTGCTATGTAACGTTGCTTTGTAACGTTAACAAACGTTGCTATGTAACACTGCTTTATAACGTTATCAAACGTTGCTATATGTAACACTGCTTTGTAACGTTAACAAACGTTACTATGTAACTGCTTTGCAATATTGCTTTGAAAAGTTGCTCTGTTATTCTGATAGAGCTGTCCTCTAACATCCTCCTGTATCGTCCTCTGAAACAGTGTTCTGTAATGTCGTTATGTGATGTTACCTTTTAGCATCCCTGTGTATAAGTGTTCAGTAAGATCTCAGTAACTCACTTTTGTAACAAAATAAAGAAGTAGCACTTGGCCCACCTTATCGTGGATGTCAGGCAGAAATACTTCTGCTGAAGCAGTGAGCATGCAAAAGTTGTTCTGGCCATCCATAATGAATACAAATAAACCAAACAATTACATACAAATACACAACAACATAAATAGACACAAGTATGCAGCAAAATAAGTACACGCAACATGGAAGCTCATACTTGGTTGTGATAAGCTCACAACTAATTTCATTGTACTCCTGTTTGGAACGCCAGTCTTCGAGACCAGTACACATATTAATTCATCCACGATCAAATGTTTTTTAAGTAATTAACAATCCTGCAACTAGCCGGGGATCGAACCCGTTTTATTTTATCGCGATTTGGCCCACCTTGGGCCGCCTTGGTTATTTTAGTAACTCAATTTAACTTAATTTATTTGAGATGATAATGTTATTACTCATTACTTGAGCTGTGGTGTTAATTATTGGTTGTCAAAGGTACTTGAGTGTGTGTGTATGTACTCAACTATTTGTGGTTGCAGGGGGTCGATAAACACACACACACACACACACACACACACACACACACACACACACACACACACACACACACACACACACAAAACACACAACACACACACATATAATATATATATATATATATATATATATATATATATATATATATATATATATATATATATTAACACATCGGCCGTTTGGGTGACCTGAAAGAAGACTTTCATCATCCCTCACTCGATCACTCTCTTGCCAGAGGTGTGTCGATACTACAGTTCAAAAAACCGTGGGGGGGCACACACACACACACACACATGATAACGACATACAAAATATTGCGAAGAATAGATAAGGTGGACAGAGACAGGATGTTCCAGAGATGGGACACAGAAGCAAGGGGTCACAATTGGAAGTTGAAGACTCAGACGAGTCGAAGGGATGTTAGGAAATATTTCTTCAGTCACAGAGTTGTCAGGAAGTGGAATAGTCTGGAAAGAGAGGTAGTGGAGGCAGGAACCATACATAGCTTTAAGACGAGGTATGATAAAGCTCATGGAGCAGGGAGAGAGAGGACCTAGTAGCGATCAGTGATGAGGAGGAGCCAGGAGCTAAGTCTCGACCCCTGCAACCACAAATAAGCGTGCCAAAGAATCATAGCTTCGAACCCTGGCTAGTGCAGTGTAGTTATTGATCAATACCACTCGTTCGTGGTTACAATAATATAGTATTTATATATATATATATATATATATATATATATATATATATATATATATATATATATATATATATATATAAAGCAATAAAAAGAATGTGGCAAAATAAGCCATCGGAGTCTTGTTGCAATTCGAGACAGCTAGAAAATCGAGCCTGTCTGAAGTCCAATACATTTTCCGATTTATTGGGAGTAAGAAAATTATAGACATTTCGTAGCTAACTTAGGCAATTCTCTCTCGGTTTCAATTTGAGACAATTTGCGTCGGGATAGGCATGTCCATCTTTATAAAAGTTTGAAGGAATCCTCGTACCTGTTAGGGTCAGCTTTTATTGGTGGCTGTTCCTTTGTTTCAGGTATTGGTGGAGGTGCGGGGTAGGGGAGGAGGAGGGTAAGGAGGAACAGTGATAGCAGGAGAAGGGGCGGCAAGAAGAAGAGGAGGAGGAGAAGGAAGAGACAAGGAAAATGGGATGCTTATGAAGGGAACAGAGAGAAATGGTAATGGGGTGTGTGTGTACTCACCTATTTGTGGTTGCAGGGGTCGAGACATGGCCCCGGGTGTGTGTGTGTGTGTTAAAGAGAGAGAGAGAGAGACAGACAGACAGACAGACAGAGATATATATTAGCTTTTGTCGCTGAGCAACTGACTTATTGTGCACCTTATATCCATCCTGTGGATGGTAGCGCAAGAGCATATGGATACACAAAAGGGTTAACAGGCGTACATCTGGATTTATATCTACAGTTGTCTTATCAGTAACATGCAAAATTTGGGATATTTGCTTAATATATCTTTCATCTTATTTTCATTAAAAAATGCAATGACATTTCACATAGGTTTTTATACTATATATTCCTCAATAACTTAGTGAAGCACCCACTGGTCAAGAAAGTGACCATGAAACTGACCATATGCCTGGCAATTCCTTTGATCATCATCTGTGCTTTTGCCAGATTGCTAGAGGTACTTGTAACCATGCCTTTGGGTGGCTATTACAACATCAGTCTTCTCACATGGTAAGTTCTTTCTAACTTCATTGCTGTAAATTCGCTTTCATTATTTACTGTTTTGCTAAGTCTATTCCTAATGCCAGACACAGATATACCAAAGTGATAATCTACATTTTCCATCTGGGTAATTTTTCTGGCTAATTTACAAATTTTATCATGAGGGTATAATTCAGTGCTTGATGGAAACCATAAAAATTGTAAATTGATTAATTTTTCTCTGATTTTGGAGTCTCTGTACCTGGCTTTTACAATCAGCATGTTGTTAGTCATGTGAGTCAAGCTCCCTCAAAGGTAACATTGAATCAGTAATAATCAGTCATGCTCGGTATCATAGGTTAATTTCAATGTCATTACGATGGCAAACAATTCAATTTGCAGTGTATACGCGCAGTTTTTAATTCCTATGCCTATCTCAAATTAGTTGCTAGAGCTCTTATCTAGGAAGATAGCAACAAGAGCAGATGCAACCCTGCAAGTAGGCTTCTGATTAGATCCACAAGTGTATATAACTTGTGATATAACAGTTAAGCGAGGAAATTTCTTCTTGAGTAATTATGTCTTCAAGAGACTTAAGGAAGGGGATTACTGCCATCCAGTGGCTTTATCAATACAAATTCAAGGACATAATTAGAAGACAATAGAACTATATGCAAAAGATGAGCTAGGAATTTGCGTAGAGCACCGTATTCGTGAAAAGTCTGAAGTGTCTTGTGTTTCAGACTTCACGACTACGGTGCTCTTCACCAATGCTAAGACTGAGGGACTGATTACCTCATCTTCTGTATAAAGTTCTACTGTCTTCTAATTATGTCCTTCAAATTGGATTGATAAAGCCACTGGATGTCGAAAAGTATACAATAAAGATACCCAGATGTTTCACATGTATCACATCATGTTTTCACATCACTTTCACTAGATTTAAACTAATAGCATAGTTGAGGTTGTAGATTTTTAACCCGGAGGGTTAGCCTTCCAGAATAACCCAGTAGTCACTGCGCCATCGGGGACTCTGTCTGTCTTAGTTTCATCAAGGATCCTTCAATATTCTCCCCAGGATGCGACCCACAACAGCCGTCTAACACCCGGGTACCTACTTACTTCTAGATGAACAGCGGCAACAGGAGTAAGGAAACATGTACAAAGCATCAGCCGTGATGGGCACAGAGAAAGACTGGAGGAGGGAGAGTATCGACGAAAGAGGGTAAAGAAGACTGGTGTAAAAATGAAGAGACGATGCAGGAGGAAAGTGGAAGGAGGAGAGGAGCGGAGAATGGAGAGAAACAGAGGAAGAAACTTCATAGGAAAAATAAGGGAAAGAGAGAGAGGGGAAAGAATATATATTTTTACAAACCAAGCTGACAGCAGTGTTCTGCTACCCTGCACAGTATAAGTTACAGTGTGGGAACACCAGCAGTGTGCTGCTACCTCTCTTCAGTGTAGTTACAGTGTGGGAACACCAGCAGTGTGCTGCTACCCTCTTCAGATTAGTTAATGTGGGAACACCATGTGGCTGTCATGTGTTCTGTTTAAACGTTATGCACGAGAGAGTGGATGAAGAGGAGGAAGGAAAAATAGAGAGGGAAACAGCAAAGAGGGAATAGAGTGAACAGAAAGTGAATAAGAAGAAATGTGGGAAATACGAGAGGACGACGAGCAAAAAGTAATAGGGAGAGAGAGAGGGAGAAGAGAGGAGGAGAAGGAGAGAGAGGGAAGAGAGAGGGGGAGAGAGGAGGAGAGAGAGAGGGGGAGAGAGAGAGGGGAGAGAGGGGAGAGAGAGAGAGGGGAGGAGAGAGAGAGGGGGGAGAGAGAGAGGGGAGAGAGAGAGAGGGAGAGAGAGAGGAGAGGGGGAGAGAGAGGGGAGGGGAGAGAGAGGAGAGAGGAGGGAGGGAGAGAGAGGGGGAGGAGAGAGAGGGGAGGAGAGAGAGAGAGGGAGAGGGAGGGAGGGAGAGAGAGAGGGAGGGAGGGAGGGAGAGAGAGAGGAGGGGAGGGAGGGAGAGAGGAGAGGGAGGGAGGGAGAGGGAGAGGGAGGGAGGGAGAGAGAGGGAGGGAGGGAGAGAGGGAGAGGGAGGGAGAGGAGGAGGGAGAGGGAGAGGGAGGGAGAGGAGAGGGGAGAGGGAGGGAGGGAGAGAGAGAGGGAGAGGGAGGGAGAGAGGAGAGGGAGAGGGAGGAGGAGAGAGGAGGAGGGAGAGGGAGGGAGGGAGAGAGAGAGGAGAGAGGAGGGAGGGAGAGAGAGAGGAGAGGGAGGGAGGGAGAGAGAGAGAGGAGGGAGGGAGGAGGGAGGAGAGAGGGAGGGAGAGAGGGAGGGAGAGAGGGAGGGAGAGAGGGAGGAGAGAGGAGGGAGGAGGGAGGAGAGGGAGGGAGAGAGAGAGAGGAAGAGAGCTTGGGGAGGGAGGAATGGAGGGAATCAGAAAGAAAAATTCCTTAAAGATGATGGAATGATTAGAAGGAACAGAGAAAAAGCGAAGGAGAGAAGACGTAAGACGTAATAAATGACTGATAAAAAAGTTAAAGAAATGGATAACTGAGTGAAGAGAAAATACTTGAATAAGCACAAGAAATAAAGAGATAGACAAAGAAAGGGAAAGACAAGCAGAGAGAGAGAGAGAGAGAGAGAGAGAGAGAGAGAGAGAGAGAGAGAGAGAGAGAGAGAGAGAGAGAGAGACAGAGAGAGAGAGAGAGACGAGAGACAGAGAGAGACAGAGAGAGACAGAAGCAGAGAAGAGAGACAGAGAGACAGACAGACAGACAGACAGAGACAGAGACAGACAGACAGAGACAGAGACAGACAGACAGAGGCAAACAGAGACAGAGAGGAAACTTTGCCAGAAATTAATCTTCGCGCGTAAAACACCAGGAAAAAGACGTTGATAAATGTGAATCATAAAACGACACGAAAAAATCCAGATATTGAAATGCAGACAAACGCACACAGCAGCAGCAGCAGCAGCAGCAACAACAACAACAGCAGCAGTAGCAACAGCAGCAGCAACTGCAGCAGCAACAACAACAACAGTAGCAGCAACAGCCTCAGCATCACCATCACCTGCAGAAACACCAACTCCTGCAATACTGACAACAGCATTAGTTGTAGCACCAGCACAATAGCAGCACCAGCAACAGTAGCAGCAACAGCACCATCAACAATAGCAGCAACATCACCAGTAGTAATATCAGCAACAGCCCCAGCAACAGTAGGAGCAACAGTAGCAGCCCGAGCAACAGTAGCAGCAACAGCAACAGCTCCAGCAACACTGTCAACTGAAGAGTCATATGCCTAGAAAATGACTTACAAACACTATTTTCTAATAAATAGAAACATCAACTTTGAAACTGATAAATTGTTATTGGCAGAGAATAACCAAAACATACATTTGTTTACCTTAAATACAAACTTATGGTATTTAAATATATTTTTTAGATGTGCTATTTTTATGAGTGTAAAGTTTATCTTGTCTACGAGATTTTTTTTTTTTTTTTTCAACAAGTCGGCCGTCTCCCACCGAGGCAGGGTGACCCAAAAAGAAAGAAAATCCCCAAAAAGAAAAAAACTTTCATCATCATTCAACACTTTCACCACACTCATACATAATCACTGTCTTTGCAGAGGAGCTCAGATACGACAGCTGAGAAAAGTCCCTCCCAGCTGTCACTATCTCAGACCCTTCCTTTAAAGTGCAGGCATTGTACTTCCCATTTCCAGGACTCAAGTCCAACTAAATCAATTAACTGGTTTCCCTGAATCCCTTCACACAATGTTACCCTGCTCACACTCCAACATATCGTCATGTCCCAAAACCATTCGTCTCCATTTACTCCTATCTAACACGCTCACACATGCTTGCTGGAAGTCCAAGCCCCTCGCCCACAAAACCTCCTTTACCCCTTCCTCCAACCTTTTCTAGGACGACCCCTACCCCGCCTTCCTTCCCCTACAGATTATACGCTCTCCAAGTCATTCTACTTTGATCCATTCTCTCTAAATGACCAAACCACCTCAACAACCCCTCTTCAGCCCTCTGACAAATACTTTTAGTAACTCCACACCTTTTCCTAATTTCCACATTCCGAATTTTCTGCATAATATTTACACCACACATTGACCTTAGACAGGACATCTCCACTGCCTCCAGCCTCCTCCTCGCTGCAGCATTTGCAACCCATGCTTCACACCCATATAAGAGTGTTGGTACCACAATACTTTCGTACATTCCCTTCTTTGCCTCCATGGATATGTTTATCTAATATAATATTTGCATTATTGTCATTCCCTTCCGGAATCGTAGTGTTTTTGTTAGTGGTATTAAGATTGTGTTGTGTAGGATCTTAGTAGTTTTTTTTTTTACACAAAATTAATTTTGCACGCTATGAGCTGTTATTCTGCCTCAGCTCATATCGGAGCACCAGCCTTGTCTGAGGTGTACTACCACCCCCCAAAATTCGACCCACGCAAGTCGGCTAACACCCAGGTACCTACTTGCTGCTAGGCGAAAAAGGGCAACAGATGTAAAGAAACGCGCCCAATGTTTCCATCGAACCACGGACACTCAGTGTGTGAGCTGAGTGGGTGGAGGGAGTGGCCGTGACAACTGGCCAAGAGAGGCAATCGGCATGCTGACTTTACTATGCTCAATAGAAGGTAGAAGGTAAATTCTGAGGTAATCTTGGTCCACTGAGACTCGCTCCTGCAACTAGAGAATTATTAGGTACACGGTCAGCACAAATTACGAACAAGGAGACAGAAAGGGGAGTGGAGACTATTACGAGTTCCCTGTGCAGCAGAAACATCAGATGGCGAAGTCATATTGAATGAATAAGACCTAAGCTTGTTGCGAATTAGCCCTTGAAGCCATAAAGCAATTAAAAAAAAGACGAAATTCAATGCTAATAGAACGAGTAATATGCCTGCAGAACTGTAGATATAGTCTGCAAGAGAATATGCCATCATCAAACATCTAACATGTGTTGGTGGCATTGCCAAGCCAGCACTAAATGTAGCAAGTGCCACCAGGTATTTGTACACTCAATAAATGGCGGCAGCAATGCAATACAGCTTCCCATATTACAGAGACAGGTACAATGAAATGTCTGTAGTAACTGACAGTAAATAAAGTCTCCAGGCAAGCAATAAACAAATCAGAAGAGAATAAAGACAAAGGCAAACACCACAGGCAGTTTTTTGAGTACCCGTATATTTCCTGCACCAATATTTATAATATGTACAGAGTGCAACTGAGCAGCAATACAGGGAGATACCATACACATCAGTGATAATCAGTGAGAGAAAAGCTAGTTCACTCACTGCTATTGGCATATAATTCATACAAGAGAGACCTGTATATGTACTCAGCTCGCTAGTGAGAGACTGACTTTAACCAGGGGTGTAAATATAACATTAATTTGGCTGGAGTCAATCTCTCGCCTAGTTGGTTGACATATGAACATAGCAGCAAAGAAGCATAGCTGAGGGCCCTGGCAACTGCAATGTCAACTGCCAGCTTGGCTGGTACTGAGAGAATGCAAGAGGTGGTCATGTGATAAATGCCGAATAAATTGTATCTTTCTGGGATCACACAGTACCACCACCACTGACACTGCCACTGCCACCACCACTACCACCACCACTGCCACTACCACCACTACCACCACCACTACCACCACCACTACCACCACCACCACCACTACCACCACCACTACCACTAATACCACTACCACCAATACCACTACCACCAATACCACTACCACCAATACCACTACCACCAATACCACTACCACCAATACCACTACCACCAATACCACTACCACCAATACCACTACCACCAATACCACTACCACCAATACCACTACCACCAATACCACTACCACCAATACCACTACCACCAATACCACTACCACCAATACCAACACCACCATCACCAACACCACTACCAGCAACAACATCACCACTACCACCATGAGCATAGAGAGGACGGATTCCTCAGTCAGCCATGGAGTGCCTCTGGTAATAAGGAATGTTTATTAGAAAGAAGAGTAGATGGAGGGAAGGAGTGATGAGTGGAATGGCCGGAGATGAAGGAAGGGAGGGGTAGAATGGGTGTGTTGGAGGGACAGAGGTAAGAGGGGTGGAATGAAGAAAGATGAAGTGAAGGAGAGATGCGGGTAATGGGTTGGTGAGGGAGAGCCTGATGAAGTAAGAAATAGGGGTAAAGAGGAATGATGGTAGTGGGGAGGAGAAGGGAAGAGAAAGTGATGAGGAGAAGAAGACAAGTAAAGTTTAGCTCTACTTAGTTTATTTCTGAGGTTACTGCCCCCTCGGCCCAGTCACAGACCTGGTCTAGTAGAGGAGGAGACGAAAGTGAAGGTTATGAGGAGAAGGAAGTGAGAATAAGAGAGAGGAGAGGGAATTTGCAATTAACCTACATATTTGAGGTAAATCTTCCTGCGACCTTTTGGTCAGTTGTAGACCATTAGAAAAATGAGTAAGCCGGAGGTCAGATCAGGTGAGGTCAAGGTTACTTGAGGTAAGGTAAGTAAGGTAGAAAGTGGAAGAGTCATTGGAAAGTACTTTGCCGGCTGAGTGATTGGAAAAATACTTTGCGGGGTATGATCAGACGGCTGAGAGATTGGAAAGTACTTTCCCGGCTATGATCAGGCGGCTGAGATTGGAAAGTACTTTGCAGGCTACGATCAGCTGGTTGAGTGATCGAGCAGTGTTTGGGAGGCTGTGCCAAACAGCGCCAGTGATCCTTGACACCTCCCTCGCCCACTAAACCAATGTCGGAATACTACAGACCCAGAGAGAAGGAGGCACCCTTTTCTCTAGACAATTTCAGGAAATTAATGAGAAGCTGGCAGGGGTGAAGGATAATTACAGAAACATCATTCACTCATCTATAAAAATAGTTAAATTGAATAATGACATGCAAACGTAACATAGGTAAAGAGGCCACGCCCCCTACTGGATACAAACAACAATGAAAGATGTGAGGAATCTATATCACAGATTGAAATCATATTACCCTGGCAAGTTGTCACATCCACACCTCCATCTACAAAATAAGCTACATAAAATAAACTACGTAGATCCCTACACACAACCTAACAACAGTATAATATATATTATTATAATTCTTACATAAAATGAAACGGCCCCATGCAATAATAAAATAACATAATATATATGAAGTGCTATCAAAAAAGTTCCCAAACTGCAGCAAAATAGAATGTATAGGCTTATATAATCACCTAGATGAAGTTGTTTCTCTTGTAGTACTCACCTTGGGAGGCTATACACTGATCCAAGTACCATTTCTCGAAACATTTCTGGAAATCTTTTTTCCCAAGAGCATCTAGTGTGGCCTGCAATCTACTTGAATCTCCTCCACATCGTTAAAACTTGGCCCCTTGAGTGCCATTTTTATTTTTGGGAAGAGAAAGAAGTCACAGGGGGCTAGATCTTTGGAGTAGGGAGGGTGTTGTTTTTTGGGAAAAAACGATGGACTTCCCTCAGCAAGCGGGGCTCATATTTCGTAGCCTCGTTCAAATTTTCAGTGAAAATGTTGTGACACAACCCATAAGAAATTCCCACAGCACTTGTAGTGTCCTGGATACCCTGGCGACGATCTTCACGAATAACCTTTACTTTTTCAATGAAAAGAGAAAACTATTCAAAAGACTATGTCTGAAACAAAATTTCACACACACACGCTGTTCTTTCTTTTAAAGATTCTGTTCTGTTACAAAAAATATCGCAACTGACAATACGATAAAAAATGGCTGTCTAACCACACCGGGATGACCGACCGCACTGAAACCGTCATATTTCACCCAGGAAGCGAGCGAAAATCCCAGAGCACCTCGTATATTTCTAGTACCACAAGTCTACATTTAATCTAAACAAATGTCTGAACTGCTTTTTTCTCAGGTACTAACACTATCAGTTTCAACCCTGATATGCATAATTAATACAAAATTGTCTTAGTTATTATAAGTCATCTTCAGCTATATAATGCAAGCGTCTGTGGAGGGCAGAAAAGGATTTACAGTTTTGGTTTCGTCAGCAAGACAAGAATTTCTTTTGTGTTTTTTAAATCTGTCAGAGTAGCAAGATGAAAGCAGGAGGAGCAGAGGATAAAGTAAACACTTGAAGTATCGGTAGTAGGAGAAGTATGAACCGGATTACTACCATGAATGTTAGTTTAACGGAATGCACGTTTAATATCCAACATGCGTAGGGTTATCTGAAAGTTACCTGGAAACGATTTAAGGAATCACTGCCTCCAATATTAGTCCCAGACTAGGTCTAACAGTTGCAGACCTGATTAGCCAGGTAATTGATGCCAGCTGAAGCAGATCTACTTATGAACCAGCTGGGCAGAACTGACCCAAGTAACTCAAGTGAAGGGAACGTGACAGGTAGATTTCTCACGTGTATCGAAGAGTCTTAGGCCCCTAACTTACTTATTGCCTACCCGCTTTTTACTGGAAGTATTTTGCTCAGTTTTCCAAGCCTCTTGCTTTCAAATGGAGTGATTTTAGTGTGCACATTTAGGACCATTTCCTACAGAATTTCCCAGGTGTTGTTTATGATGTATATTTCTCGCTTATATTCCAAGGCGTGCAGTTCAAAGAACCTCAAGCATTCACAGAGGCTGAGATGCTTAACTGAATCAATGTGAGCATTGAATTTTCTCTGTACGTATTCCAATTCTGTAATTTTTTTCCCTGCCTTGATTGGAGCCCCAATTATACAGCAATATTCCAGCCTAGAGAGAACAAATGACTTGAAGACACTCATCATATGTTCTGTATCACTTGTGAATGTTCTAGTTATCCAGCCACTCATCTTTCCTTGGCGATTTGATAATAACGTTGTTGTGATCTTGAAAAGAGAGGTCCTTAGACACTGTCACTGAAGTAACTCATAAGCAACTTCCTCTCCATGGATTTATTGAGTTTTTTGGTATTCTATTTCGGTTTTCCTTAATTCTAGAGTGGAGTATTGAAATTTAGCCCACTGGAAGACTTGATTTACTGTACATCAGCTTAATTTAAGGTTCAATGTATTCTCGAACGAGGCCACTCTTCCATAGGCTCTAGTATCGTCTAAGAAAGGATGATACAGGAAGTTAAATATATATACAGTATATCTGCCCACTTTTCTAGTTATTTCTTATGCACTCATTATGTGTTATTACGGCATGGTTACACTTTCTGAAGGTTATTGTAAAGTCCATGTAATTTCATCTGTAATAATGTTGTTAGAATTACCGACAATATCTTAGGTAAAAGGACACAGGTGCAACTAATGTGACATTTTGTTGTGGCAAAACGTTGCCACAACAAAATTTCACATTAGTTGCACCTGCGTCCTTTTACCTAATTTCATCTGCATTCTGTTTGCCTTGATGTGCATCCAAGGCATCATTATAATAGTCCAGCAGTTGCAAAACGCAGAAATGACCTGCTCATAACCCATATTATCTTGGGTTCTGCAGTAATTGAGATTCCATGTAATTGGCAATCTTGTTTTTAACGATCCTTTCAAAGAGTTTTATGATGTGTGATGTTAATACTATTGTTCTTCAAATTTCTTGCAATTACTGACACCTTTGTGGTGTGAAGTAATGTCAGTGATTTAGCAACTGTGTGATGTTCCCTTTCTTCACCTTCCTTCGTCTTGGTGTATGAATTTGGGCCTGGGGCAGAGTGCACTGGTATGCTGTTAATGGCATCTTCGATGTCCAGTGGAGTTAAGTTTACATCGGAAATTGCGGAAATGGTGACAGCGTTTAAAGTCTAACTCATGAACAACTCATTTGAATAATCAATCTGTAGACTAATTAATGGTTTCCTGAATTCAGTCATTTTTGTGGCATCTGTGTTTTTTCTCTATTTTTATTGTCATCAGGGTACGTTCAGTCTCTTTTATGTAAAGCTCCAGTGCTAGATATTGTTTTTGCCTTGGATTTTGCGTATCAGAAAAAGTATTTGGGGATTTTTCTGATTTCAGTTATGGCTATTTTTTTTTTCCGTTTCTCCAGGTGTCGATATTACGCGTTCAGTTTAAACTATTTGTAATCCATTTTTTTTAACTAATGTAGATGATCATATTTCACAAAGCTCTTTGCCATTGAGATGTTCTATAATCCGACATTTTCGCCTGTAGAAGAAGCTCTCTCTCTCTCGCTCTCGCTCTCGCTCTCGCTCTCGCTCTCGCTCTCGCTCTCGCTCTCGCTCTCGCTCTCGCTCTCGCTCTCGCTCTCGCTCTCTCTCTCGCTCTCTCTCTCTCTCTCTCTCTCTCTCTCTCTCTCTCTCTCTCTCTCTCTCTCTTAATTGCATCTTATTTTCCATTTTCATAAAGGTATGTGTCAGAAACACACTTCAGATACCATTGAGCTCATTCTCCAACATATTGGTTCAGATATATGTTAAGCATATCGTCTTCATAGCATATCCCAGTCATCTCATGATGAGTTTGGTCCTAGTTGATGTTCTTATTGTTAATTTGTTTAATTCCTTTCACATGTATGATCGTGTTTTACTCATACAGACCTGTAACTAACCAGTGCCAGCACCACCACGATCACCAGTGCCAACACTACCACCATCACCAGTGCTAACACTACCACCATCACCAGTGCCAACAACACCACCATCACTAGTGCCAGCACCACCACCACCATCACTAGTGCCAGCACCACCACCACCATCACTAGTGCCAGCAACATCACCATCACTACTGCCAGCAACACCATCACTAGTGCCAACAACACCACCATCACTAGTGCCAACAACACCATCACTAGTGCCAACAACACCACTAGTGCCAGCACTATCACTAGTGCCAACACCACCACTAGTGCCAGCACTACTATTACTAGTGCCAGCACTACTATCACTAGTGCCAACACCACCAGTGCCAGCACCACCACCATCACTAGTGCCAGCACCACCATCACTACTGTCAACACCACCACCTTCACTAGTGCCAGCACCGCCATCACCAGTGCCAATACTACCACCATCACTAGTGCCAATACTACCACCATCGCCAGTGCCAATACCATCACCAGTGCCAGCACCACCACCATCACCATTGCCAGTACTACCACCATCACCTGTGGAAACAACATCACCACCAGTGCCACCACCACCTTCACCATTACCAACATCAGTGCCAACACCATCACCAGTGCCAACACTACCACCATCACCAGTGCCAACACTACCACCATCGCCAGTGCCAACACTACCACCATCGCCAGTGCCAACACTACCACCATCGCCAGTGCCTACACCAGTGCCAACATTACCAGTGCCAACACCACCTTTACCAATACCAACATCACCAGTGTCAACACTACCACCACCCATTACCCTCCCCTAATCACAACTTTCCCTTTGCTCTCCCCTTTCTTGATGGGGATCCAGCAAGCTCCCTCTCCTAAACCATACTCTCCCCTGCTCACTCCCCTCTTCTGACTAGACTCTCTCATATTTCCTTTCCTCCCTTAAATCACACCATTCCACACCCTATAGTGTCTCCCTCTATCTTTGCTCTCCCTTCCCTTCTTCCACTCTTTCCCTTACTTTTTTTTCACTATACTATCTACTAATTTTTCGTGTCTGTCTCTCCACTCTGTCCCTCTTCCATTCTAGCTTCTCCCCTTTCACTCTCCTTTCTTTTCATCTACCTTCTCCTCTCTTCATCCACACCCCCCTTTCTCCGTTCACACTCCCCTCTCTCCCTCTCCAATCCCTTCACTCCGTCTACACAGTTTTCCACAGCCACACTCCCCTCTATCTACACTTTCCTTTCCTACCTTCCCGTCTCTCTCTCTCTCTCTCTCTCTCTCTCTCTCTCTCTCTCTCTCTCTCTCTCTCTCTCTCTCTCTCTCCCACTCTCCTCTTTTTCCATTTCAGCCTCTCTCCTTTCCCTCTCCCTTTTTTTCTATCCAGCCTCTCTTTCTATCTCCACTCCACTCTCTCCATCCACACTTCCCTCTCTATTTACACTCCCCTCTCTCTTCTATTATTTATCTTTCGACTCCCTTCTCTCTTTTCATCTAACCCTCTCTCCTTCCGCTCTGCCTCTACTCTCTCATTTCACTTTCCTCATTCCCCTCTCCCTCTGTGCTTCCCTATTATATTACCAAATTACACGCGATTGATCTCCAAAAAACAACCTGAAGAAGCATAAGGCTTCAGAGTTTTTTTTATCTACACGATAACTATAAACATTTCTGGATTTATCATCCTCATAACAGTACCAATCGAGATAGATTCTGGCTTGATAACTATAAACATTTCTGGATTTATCATCCTCATAACAGTACCAATCGAGATAGATTCTGGTTTGATAACTATAAACATTTCTGGATTTATAATCCTCATAACAGTACCAATAGAGATAGATTCTGGCTTGATAACTATAAACATTTCTGGATTTATCATAGCATTCTCATAACAGTATCAAAAGAGAGACAGAGTCTGGCATGATAAAATGGCATTGTGTATTTCTTTCACCTTGCGACATAGAGATTTGCGTCTCTGATAACCCCAGCCTCTTTCCTCGAGGTGAAACCCGCCACCTTCAAGAAAAGTCCTCAAAAGAACCAGGAGCTGAAGCTCAACACCTTCACGTAGCCTGTAATTTATGCTTCGGGGCCCTGAAGTGGCCCAAGAGCTGCAACTCAACATCTTAAAGGCCCAAAAGCTGTAAATCAACACCCTCAAGAGGAACAGGAGTTGCAGCTTAATGCTTTTAAAATGCGAAGAAGTTGTAGCTCAACAATCAAATGAGGCCCAGGAGTTGTAGCTCAGCATCTAAGTGAGGTCCACGAGTTGTAGCTCAGCAACCAAGTGAGGCCCAGGAGTTGCTACAGAAAGCGGTCAAATTCCGAAAATGTTAGAGACAAATCAGAATAGAGAAAGTAATTCATAGGGATCCAAGAAGTTGTAATACAACACTCTACAGGCCCAGGAGCTGTAGGCAAACCTAGCCCAACACAGTTCTTATACAAATCAGACGTTATTATGACGATATTCTCAGAATGTCTGGGTGCTGTAATTTAACACTCTCGAAGGGGACATAAGCACAGACTAAACCTTCTCAGACAATGCTGTGATTTAAGATCAATCGCAAAAAGGTATTGTGAAGGTATCGTCAAGAAGTCAACATTTTCCAGAGCCGGAACTCAGCCATCTAAAACACCCTTTAAATTTTGTGGTAAACTAGTTAAGGTTCTCTCTAAATATTTAATACTGATTATATATATATATATATATATATATATATATATATATATATATATATATATATATATATATATATATATATATATATATATATATATATATATATATACATACAACAAACAGACTGCCAAGAAGAGAGAGGTAAAAAGAATGACAGTCTAGAAGTAGTACATTTCTCCCCACCCCCACTGGACAAGTTAATGAGGAGTTGCTATAAACATTTCTTTTCGGTAGCTTTTCTCCAATAATTAGGTAGGTCTGAGGAGGAGGTAATCGCCTCAAGGACTGCTACTTTGTCTTCAAGATTTGCCGAGTCTTTTTCATATTTTCTCTCTTGAAAGAAATAAAAAAAGCTATATATAACAGATATAAAAGTGAGTCACTGCAAAATGGCAACGCTTCTTCCATGTCTTTTACAGAGGGCCGAGAATTTTCCTTTTTATTTCCAAGTTCCCTCATGGGAGGACGTTGATGGCGGTGAAGGGCTCGATCCAAGGATTTGGACCTACCCTCCCCTTTCTTTGGGCTGAACCTGATTACCTCTCGTTAAGCAGGTGATGTTTGGCACCTGCGGGCTTAGCGATTTCCCCACAATAATAATAAAATCAACAATAACAAAAACAACAGCATCAACAACAAAATTTAATTGAAAAAATAATTTCTGACTTCTAAGTCAGACATGTTTTGTTTTATCTACAAATATTATCATTTAGGTTATTATAGGTTTGCATTTTATAATATTTCTTCTGCAAAATTCGAAATATGCAAACGCTAACTCCTTCATGTTCTATGTGCATATCTTAAAAAAAAAAAAATTGCGATAATGCGATAAAAATTAGTCAATTATGTTGTGCTTGCGATCTTAGTTTACAAAACAACGAGAGTTTAAACTAACTTGTCGACTCGTTATTATGTCAGTAGTTTAACTCTTCAGATCAGACCTACAATAAGGTGGGCATGACTGAACAAAATTTATATTACGTTATTTTAAATAAGATTAGTTTAATTCTAAATAGAAATATACAGCAAAATGAGAATTTTTTTAGTACGAGGTTTCACAACACGAAGCATTTTTAGTACGAGGTTTCACAACACGAAGCTTTTTTAGTACGAGGTTTCACAACACGAAGCTTTTTTTTAGTACGAGGTTTCACAACACGAAGCTTTTTTTTTAGTACGAGGTTTCACAACACGAAGCTTTTTTTAGTACGAGGTTTCACAACACGAAGCTTTTTTTTTAGTACGAGGTTTCACAACACGAAGCTTTCTTAAGTGTAACATGTTGGGTTCCGCAAGACTGGTACAGTATTTGGGTTGTATGTAAATGTAATGACAGAAGAGATAGTGTTCTGTGTACTGTGATAAAAGCCTCTTGAAAGTGCAACGTCATTAAGTGCCATACACAAACATTGTGAAGGCACAGACCACACAATAGACATGAAATCGTTCACTGTGTTGTCCAGTCGGTTGAGTTTGCAACAGTACAGTGTCCAGTCGGTTTAATACTATTGAGTTTGCAACAGTACAGCCTCTTCACATAATTAGAGACAAACTCTCCCTGTGTAATAATGAACGATCAGTAGAGTTACTCTGCTCCTAGTTTAATTTTATTGATTTTTCCCTTTTATTTAAATTCTCCTCTTTCGCTTTTAAGGGTTAATGGGACCCAAAAAAAATATGTTAATGGATACCGTAGTTACTACTTGGCGGCTTTTCTAGCCAAAATTAAAAGGAAAAACTATACCACTAGGTAATGATAAGGCTTACTGGCTCGCGCCATTAGGTCCACTGCAGAGGTCATTTATTACTATGTACTTGAAAATGGGAAAATTGCTCAGCATAAAATAATGGGTCAACCAACTCGCATTAGGTTATGGTAATCTGATGTTTAGCTTATGTTCAGATCTGATTCTTTTAGTTGATTTTCTGTGATTTTTGTTCAGTGACGGATGATGGAGTGAGTTAGCTCCGAAAATAGTAGTGAATAAATGATGTTTGAAGAAGCAGTGCTGGTTTTACATTGCGTACACACACACACACACACACACACACACACACACATATA